>CM059815.1:27079537-27329537 GCA_030435695.1 Brachymystax lenok tsinlingensis
CTCTCTCTCTCTCTCCACCCCCCATACTCTTCTCCATTCCTCCTCGCTCTCGCTCTCTCCTCCTCCCCATACTCTTCTCCATTCCTCCTCTCTCTCGCTCTCTCCTCCTCCCCATACTCTTCTCCATTCCTCCTCCTCTCTCTCTCCTCCTCCCCATACTCTTCTCCATTCCTCCTCTCTCTCGCTCTCTTTCTTGCTCTCCATCTCTCTCTCAGCCCTTCTCTAAGAAAGCAGTGGACCACGTTCAGACTCATCTGGCCAAGAAACAGGTGCCTCCCTCTCTCTTCCAGGTAAGGAACACACACACGCACACAAACTGCAGAACCAATCTAACTCCTGTGTGTGTCTCTGTGCAGTCCGACATAGTGGGGTTCCGACACACACACACACACCCTACCCTAGTTCTATTATTATGATTATCATGACCATTGGTATTTATCCTGCTACTAGTCACTTACTCCTGTACATGCCTACCACAATCCCTCCAGTACCCCTGTTGACATGTACATGCCTACCACAATCCCTCCAGTACCCCTGTTAAATGCACATAGCTACCTCAATCCCTCCAGTAGCCCTGTTGACATGTACAAACCTACCACAATCCCTCCAGTAGCCCTGTTAAATGCACATAGCTACCTCAATCCCTCCAGTAGCCCTGTTAAATGCACATAGCTACCTCAATCCCTCCAGTAGCCCTGTTGACATGTACAAACCTACCACAATCCCTCCAGTAGCCCTGTTAAATGCACATAGCTACCTCAATCCCTCCAGTAGCCCTGCACATTGTAATGATGGTACTGGCACTGACTTTTTTTCTTCTTGTATTTCACATCTTCTACTTATCTATATTACTACTTTTATTGTGCATTGTTGGGAAAGAACTTGCAAGTTAAGCATTTCACTGTACTGTTTTACACCTGCTGTATCCTGTGCATCGACAATAAAACGTTGAAACTTGAAACGCACAGACTCACAAACTCCTGTTTGTGTTCAGCTGTACATAGTGGAGATCTGTGACAGCCTGCGAGGGATGATCTTCCACAAGTTCATAGAGAGGTGAGACGGGGGGGGCACACTGGCAAGATAAAACATTTTTTTTCATTGTCTCCAGATTTAGAAGAAAGTGTTATTATCCATTCATCCATTTGTGTCGAAACGGAAATTATTTTTTCTACACTCCCACAGTCAGTAGGCCGGGGACGATTCATTTTATACATCTTTTATTGAACCTTTATTTAACTAGGCAAGTCAGTTAAAGAACAAATTCTTATTTACAATGACGGCCTACCTCGGCCAAACCCGGACGACGCTGGGCCAGTTGTGCGCCGCCCTATAGGACTCCCAATCACAGCGAATGTGATACAGCCTGGATTCAAACCAGGGACTGTAGTGACGCCTCTTGCACTGAGATGCAGTGCCTTAGTCCGCTTCGCCACTCGTTCTTTCCTTCTTTCAGTCTCTTTACCTCAATCAATCAATCAATCAAATGTATTTATAAAGCCCTTCTTACATCAGCTGATGTCACAAAGTGCTGTACAGAAACCCAGCCTGAAACCACAAACAGCAAGCAATGCAGGGGTAGAAGCACCTCTCCTCATCTTTCTTTTTTCTCTCTTTCATCAGTGACAAGTTCACTCGTTTCTGCCAGTGGAAGAATGTGGAGCTTAACATCCATGTGAGTTGTGTTTTGTATGTGTGGGTGGTATTCTAACTTACTGTATGGATTGTGGTGATGTTTTGCCTGTGAAAGGCCTTTCTTTGACCTCTTATTGCCTACTGTCTGAAGTGTAACATCAGCTTCTCTCTCTGTCTTGTTCTCTTTCTCCATCTTGCTCGTTCTACATCCCCCCCTCACTCACTCTTTTATCTCTCTCTCGCCTCTCTTCAGTTGACGATGAATGACTTCAGTGTCCATCGTATCATTGGTCGAGGCGGTTTCGGGGAGGTGTACGGCTGCAGGAAGGCTGACACCGGCAAGATGTGAGTAGCGCAGGAGCATGAACAATTGCAGAGAGAGAGGGGGATGGTTCAAGTGGAGAAAATAAACATTCACACAATAAATGACTAGAGGGGATTAAAGATCCAACAGGAACGGTGGGTTCTCAGCAGTACAGCACCAGTAAGGTCCAAGACTGTGTGTGTGTGTGTCAGGTATGCCATGAAGTGTTTGGATAAGAAGAGGATCAAGATGAAGCAGGGAGAGACTCTGGCTCTGAACGAGAGAATTATGCTGTCCCTTGTCAGCACAGGGGTGAGTCTAACACAGCTTTCTGTCGAGACTCTGTCTATACATATGTATATTCACATACACCGTGCAAGGGAGTATCATTTTCATATTGAGCTTTGGCCGACTATCTAGCACAGACACACAGAAACCTTTCCCACTTGACTGTGTGTATGTTCACATACATACACAGCACATTTTCAGATTGACAATGTTGGAAGTTTACATACACCTTAGCCAAATACATTTAAACTCAGTTTTTCACAATTCCTTACATTTAATCCTAGTAAGAATTCCCTGTCTTAGGTCAGTTAGGATCACCACTTTATTTTAAGAATGTGAGATGTCAGAATAATAGTAGAGAGAATGATTTATTTCAGCTTTTATTTCTTTCATCACATTCCCAGTGGGTCAGAAGTTTACATACACTCAATTCGTATTTGGTAGCATAGCCTTTAAGTTGTTTAACTTGGGTCAAACGTTTCGGATAGCCTTCCACAAGCTTCCCACAATAAGTTGGGTGAATTTTGGCCCATTCCTCCTGACAGAGCTGGTGTAACTGAGTCAGGTTTGTAGGCCTCCTTGCTTGCACACACTTTTTCAGTTCTGCCCACAAATTTTCTATAGGATTGAGGTCAGGGATTTGTGATGGCCACTCCAATACCTTGATTTTGTTGTCCTTAAGCCATTTTGCCACAACTTTGGAAGTATGCTTGTTGTCATTGTCCAATTGAAAGACCCATTTGCGACCAAGCTTTAACTTCCTGACTGATGTCATGAGATGTTGCTTCAATATATCCACATAATTTTCCTCCTTCATGATGCCATCTATTTTGTGAAGTGCAGCAGTCCCTCCTGCAGCAAAGTACCCCCACAACATGATGCTGCCACCGTGCTTCACGGTTGGGATGGTGTTTTTCGGCTTGCAAGCCTCCCCCTTTTTCCTCCAAACATAATGATGGTCATTATGGCCAACCGTTCCATTTTTGTTTCATCAGACCAAAAGACATTTCTCCAAAAAGTACGATCTTTGTCCCCATGTGCAGTTGCAAACCGTAGTCTGGCTTTTTTATGCCGGTATTGGAGCAGTGGCTTCTTCCTTGCTGAACGGCCTTTCAGGTTATGTCGATATAGGACTCGTTTTACTGTAGATACTTTTGTACATGTTTCCTCCAGCATATTCACGAGGTCCTTTGCTGTTGTTCTGGGATTGATTTGCACTTTTCGCACCAAAGTACGTTCATCTCTAGGAGACAGAATGTGTCTCCTTCCTGAGTGGTATGAAGGCTGCGTGGTCCCATGGTGTTTATACTTGCATACTATGGTTTGTACAGATGAACGTGGTATCTTCAATCTGTCTGTAAACAATTTTTGGAAAAATGACCCCTTCTTACATCAGCTGATGTCACAGAGTGCTGTACAGAAACCCAGCCTAAAACCCCAAACAGCAAGCAATGCAGGTGTAAAAGCACGGTGGTTAGGAAAAACTCCCTAGACAGGCCAGAACCTAGGAAGAAACCTAGAGAGGAACCAGGCTGTGAGGGGTGGCCAGTACTCTTCTGGCTGTGCCGGGTGCAGATTATAACAGAACATGGCCAAGATTTTAAAATGTTCATAGATGACCAGCAGGGTCAAATAATAATAATCACAGTGGTTGTCGAGGGTGCAACAGGTCAGTTGTAAATGTCAGTTGGCTTTTCATAGCCGATCATTCAGAGTATCTCTACCGCTCGTGCTGTCTCTAGAGAGTTGAAAACAGCAGGTCTGGGACAGGTAGCATGTCTGGTGAACTGGTCAGCGTTCCATAGCCGCAGGCAGAACAGTTGAAACTGGAGCAGCAGCACGGCCAGGTGGACTGGGGACAGCAAGGAGTCATCAGGCCAGGTAGTCCTGAGGAATGGTCCTAAGGCTCAGGTCCTTCGAGAGAAAGAAAGAGAATTAGAGAGAGCATACTTAAATTTACACAGGACACCGGATAAAAGAGTAGAAATACTCCAGATATAACAGCCCCCTGACACATAAACTATTGCAGCATAAATACTGGAGGCTGAGATAGGAGAGGTCAGGAGACACTGTGGCCCCGTCCGACGATACCCCCGGACAGGGCCAAACAGGCAGGATATAACCCCACCCACTCTGCCAAAGCACAGCCCCCACACCACTAGAGGGATATCTCCAACTTACCATCCTGACACAAGGCCGAGTATAGCCAACAAAGATCTCCGCCACGGCAGCCCCCCCCCCCCCAGGGATGGCATGAAAGAGCACCAGTAAGCCAGTGACTCAGCCCCTGTTATAGGGTTAGAGGCAGAGAATCCCAGTGGAGAGGGGACCGGCCAGGCAGAGACAGCAAGGGCGGTTCGTTGCTCCAGTGCCTTTCCGTTCACCTTCACACTCCTGGGCCAGACTACACTCAGTCATAGGACCTACTGAAGAGATGAGTCTTCAATAAAGACTTAAAGGTTGAGACCGAGTCTGCGTCTCTCACATGGATAGGCAGACCATTCCATAAAAATTTTGCTCTATAGGAGAAAGCCCTGCCTCTAGCTGTTTGCTTAGAAATTCTAGGGACAGAAAGGAGGCCTGCGTCTTGTGACTGTAGCGTACGTGTAGGTATGTACGGCAGGACCAATTTGGAAAGATAGGTAGGAGCAAGCCCATGTAATGCTTTGTAGGTTAGCAGTAAAACCTTGAAATCAGTCCTTGCCTTAACAGAAAGCCAGTGTAGAGAGGCTAGCACTGGAGTAATATGATCACATTTTTTGGTTCTAGTCAAGATTCTAGCAGCCGTGTTTAGCACTAACTGCAGTTTATTTAGTGCTTTATCCGGGTAGCCGGAAAATAGAGCATTGCAGTAGTCTAACCTAGAAGTGACAAAAGCATGGATACATTTTCTGCATCATTTTTGGACAGAAAGTCTCTGATTTTTGCAATGTTACGTAGATGGGAAAAAAAGCTGTCCTTGAAACAGTTTTGATATGTTTGTCAAAAGAGAAATCAGGGTCCAGAGTAACGCCGAGGCTCACGGTTTTATTTAAAACGACTGTACAGCCATCAAGATTGTCAGATTCAACAGAAGTTCTCTTTGTTTTTTGGGACCTAGAACAAGCATCTCTGTTTTGTCCAAGTTTAAAAGTAGAAAATCTGCTGCCATCCACTTCCTTATGTCTGAAACACAGGCTTCAAGGGAGGGCAATTTTGGGGCTTCACCATGTTTCATCGAAATGTACAGCTGTGTGTCATCCGCATAGCAGTGAAAGTTGACGTTGTTTCCCGAATGACATCACCAAAAGGTAAAATATATAGCGAAAACAGTAGTGGTCCTTAAACGGAGCCTTGAGGAACACCGAAATTTACAGTTGGATTTGTCAGAGGACAAACTATCCTCAGAGACAAACTGATATCTTTCTGACAGATAAGATCTAAACCAGGCCAGAACTTGTCCGTGTAGACCAATTTGGGTTTCCAATCTCTGATCGATGGTATCAAAAGCAGCACTAAGGTCTAGGAGGACAGATGCAGAGCCTCGGTCTGACGCCATTCTAAGGTAATTTACCACCTTCACAAGTGCAGACTGTGCTATGATGGGGTCTAAAACCAGACTGAAGCGTTTCGTATACATTCTTTGTCTTCAGGAAGGCAGTGATTTGCTGCGCAACAGCTTTTTCATTTTTTTTTTTTCAGAGGCTCGGGAGATTCGATATAGGCCGATTTAAAAAAAAAAAAAAAAAGTTTTTTTAATACTTTCTGGGTCAAAGTTTGGCTTTTACAAGCGAGTCTTTATTACTGCCACTTTTAGTGAATTTGGTACACATCCGGTGGATAGAGAGCCATTTATTATTCAACATAGGAGGGCCAAGCACAGGATCAGCTCTTTCAGTAGTTTAGTTGGAATAGGGTCCAGTATGCAGCTTGAAGGTTTATTATTTTCGTCAATGTGTCAAGAAATATAGTACTAAAAAACTTGAGTGTCTCCCTTGATCATAGGTCCTGGCAGAGTTGTGCAGACTCAGGACAACTGAGCTTTGGAGGAATACCCAGATTTAAAGAAGAGTCCGTAATTTACTTTTTAATGATCATGATCTCTTCCTCAAAGAATTTCTTGGATTTATCACTGCTGAAGTGAAAGCCATCCTCTCTTGGGGAATGCTGCCTTTTAGTTAGCTTTGCGACAGTATCAAAAATACATTTTGGATTGTTCTTATTTTCCTCAATTAAGTTGGAAAATAGGATGATCGAGCAGCAGTGAGGGCTCTTTGATATTGCACGGTACTGTCTTTCCAAGCTAGTCGGAAGACTTCCTGTTTGGTGTAGCACCATTTCCGTTCCTATTTTCTGTCTACCAGGGAGCTAGTTTCTAATGGCAAATATTATTATTTTTTAGGGGTGCGACTGCATCTATGGTATTGAGCAAGGTTAAATTGAGTTCCTCAGTTAGGTGGTTAACTGATTTTTGTACTCTGACGTCCTTGGGTAGGTGGAGGGATTCTGTAAAGGCATCTAGGAATCTTTGGGTTGTCCGAGAATTTATAGCACGGCTTTTGATGATCCTTGGTTGGGGTCTGAGCAGATTATTTGTTGCGATTGCAAACGTAATAAAATGGTGGTCCGATAGTCCAGGATTATGAGGAAAACATTAAGATCCACAACATTTATTCCACGGGACAAAACTAGGTCCAGAGTATGACCGTGGCAGTGAATAGGTCCGGAGACATGTTGGACAAAACCCACTGAGTCGATGATGGCTCCAAAAGCCTTTTGGAGTGGGTTTGTGGACTTTTCCATGTGAATATTAAAGTCACCAAAAATTTGAATATTATCTGCCGTGACTTTAAGGTCCGATAGGAATTCAGAGAACTCAGTGAGGAACGCTGTATATGGCCCAGGAGGCCTGTAAACAGTAGCTATAAAAAGTGATTGAGTATGCTGCATAGATTTCATGATTAGAAGCTCAAAAGACAAAAACGTTAGCAAATTTCAATTTACAAAAAAACCCTATCGTAAATGTTAGCAACACCTCCGCCTTTTTGGGATGCGCAGGGGATATGGTCACTAGTGTAACCAGGAGGTGAGGCCTCATTTAACACTGTAAATTGTTAAATGAGGCTTAAGCCATGTTTCAGTCAGGCCAATCACATCAAGATTATGATCAGTGATTAGTTCATTCACTATAACTGCCTTGGAAGTGAGGGATCTAACATTAAGTAGCCCTATTTTGAGATGTGAGGTATCACAATCTCTTTCAATAATGGCAGGAATGGAGGAGGTCTTTATTCCAGTAAGATTAATAAGGCGAACACCGCTATGTTTAGTTTTGCCCAACCTAGGTCGAGGCACAGACACGATCTCAATGGGGATAGCTGAGCTGACAACACTGACTGTGCTAGTGGCAGACTCCACTAAGCTGGCAGGCTGGCTAACAGGGTGCAGGCCAGGCAGCAGGCTATCTCATTGTGGAGCTAGGGAAGTTGGAGCCCTGTCTATGTTCGTAGAAAAGATGAGAGCACCCCTCCAGCTAGGATGGAGTCCGTCACTCCTTAACAGGCCAGGCTTGGTCCTGTTTTTAGGTGAGTCCCAGAAAGAGGGCCAATTATCTACAAATGTTATCTTTTGGGAGGGGTAGAAAACACTTTTCAACCAGCGATTGAGTTGTGAGACTGCTGCAGAGCTCATCACTCCCCCTAACTGGGAGGGGGCCAGAGACAATTACTCGATGCCGACACATCTTTCTAGCTGATTTACACGCTGAAGCTATGTTGCGCTTGGTGACCTCTGACTGTTTCATCCTAACATCGTTGGTGCCGACGTGGATCACTATCTCTATAGTCTCTACACTCGCCAGTTTTAGCTTTAGCCAGCACCATCTTCAGATTAGCCTTAACATCGGTAGCCTTGCCCCCTGGTAAACAGTGTATGATCGCTGGATGATTCTTTTTAGTCTAATACTGCGGGCAATGGAGTCGCCAATGACTAGGGTGTTCAATTAGTGAGAGCTAATGGTGGGAGGCTTCGGCGTCTCAGACCCTGTAAGGGGAGCTGTAGAGACCAGAGAAGGCTCGGCCTCTGACTCCGACTCGTTGCTTAATGGGCGGCAGGTAGCCTAGTGGTTAGAGCGTTGGACTTGTAACCGGAGGGTTGCAAGTTCGAATCCCCGACCTGACAAGGAAAAAATTTGTCGTTCTGCCCCAGAACAAGGCAGTTAACCCACTGTTCCCCGGGCGCCGAAGACATGGATGTCGATTAAGGCAGCCCCCCGCACCTCTCTGATTCAGAGTGGTTGGGTTAAATGCGGAGGACACATTTCGGTTGAAGGCATTTGGTTGTACAACTGACTAATAATGGTGACTTTGACTTTTGACTTTTAATGGGGAGAACCGGTTGAAAGTTTCTGTCGGCTGAATGACTGACACCGGTTGAGCATTCCTACAGCATTTTCCTCCAGAAGCCATGAGAGAAAATTGTCCGGCTGCGGGGACTGTGCGAGGGGATTTATACTACTATATGTACTTACTGGTGGCACAGACGCTGTTTCATCCTTTCCTATACTGAAATTACCCTTGCCTAACGATTGCGTCTGAAGCTGGGCTTGCAGCACAGCTATCCTCGCTGTAAGGCAATCGTTCTCCTGTATATTATGAATACAGCGACTGCAATTAGAAGGCATCATGTTAATGTTACTACTTAGCTTCGGCTGGTGGAGGTCCTGACGAAACACGTCCAGATAAAGCGTCCGGAGTGAGAAAGTTGAATGGAAAAAAAAGTTGAGCGATGGAGAAACTAAAAATATAAATGGTAATTAAAAAGTAAAAAACGTAAAATTGGCAGGTAGCAAAGTTAGGTTAGCAACAAAAGATGTCCTAACCGACTTGCCAAAACTATAGTTTGTTAAGAAGAAATTTGTGGAGTGGTTGAAAACTAGTTTTACTGACTCCAACCAGAGTGTATGTAAACCTCCGACTTCAACTGTATGTCTGACATTATCGAAGCACATTTAAAACATCTATTCCCTCTTTCTTTCCCCCAACCCCTCCCACTTTCTCTCTAGGACTGTCCGTTCATAGTGTGTATGACGTATGCCTTCCACACACCAGACAAACTCTGCTTCATTCTGGATCTGATGAACGGTAAGGCTCCTGACCCCTGAAAGGTGAAAGGTGTCACCTGGGTCAACCTGCAGGTGAGACACCAGTCACCAGGAGGAGTGTCATTGTAGAGGTCTGTCCCACTGAGGATCATGTTCAAGTGCACTGTCACACAGAATGGGACAGGACATCATTGATGGCTCTCTGCTCCCTCTGGGCTGACGCGCCACTGAGTCTCTGACGTGTGTGTCTGGTTAAGTAGGCTACATCCCCAGCTCCCGACAATCTCCAATTGATTCAGAGTCTGCGGATAGTAGCACACACACACTGACCATGGATCACATTTAGACAGCAGTTAACACTGTGACTATTGATTAGACTACAGCTCTGAACATACACTGATAGCAATATGTGTGCTGCCTTATTCTGAGTGTCTCAGGGGGAATCTAGATCATGTTGATCCAGTCATACTTCTTATTGGGTCCTGCTGACTCACCCCTGTGGGAATGGACGGTTACACTCAGTGACGTGTATTAACTGTGTGTGGGGAGGGTTGTGCTGCACTACCACCTGTCTCAGCATGGTGTGTTCAGTTCCACGTGTTTCTCTGTGTAGGCGGGGACCTGCACTACCACCTGTCTCAGCATGGTGTGTTCAGTGAGAAGGAGATGCGTTTCTACGCAGCAGAGATCATCCTGGGACTAGAACACATGCACAACCGCTTTGTAGTCTACAGAGACCTCAAGGTAGGACCCTCCATACACCTTTTAATCACCTCCCCCTCTTTCTAGTTGTTCTATCTACAAACTCCTCCTCCTCCTGTATACCTCCTTTATCCCTCTCTCTCTCTCGTTATTACGGTCTGTGCAGAATCAGAGAGCAGCTTTATAACTAGTAATAAACACACATTTCTCATGGGAAGGCTTCTTAGGATGTATAGCGTGCACAGGCCGTTTTGGGACAGAGTAGTTTGTGTGTGCATGTTATTAGCTGGGTCAAATGGCTGAAGATAAGCAGTATACTTCCTGTAAAGGGAGAGATGCGACTCTCCAAATTCAAATGTTTTCATGTCAGTTGATCAAGTTAGAAACAGAAGTGCTGCTATGATATGCTGGCTGGCCCATTAATGTAAGATATGATGATATTAGACTTGTTGACCTCTAGTCTAACTCTCGCTGTCTTCATGTCACAGCCTAGTTCTTCTAAAGTTACTGGTTGTTTCCTACATTGTTATCGATGTCAATAACCTCTTCCTGTATGCTTCTATCTCTCTCTCAGCCTGCTAACATCCTATTGGATGAGCATGGTCATGTGCGTATCTCAGACCTGGGTCTGGCCTGTGACTTCTCCAAGAAGAAACCTCACGCCAGCGTGTGAGTACACTGCCCTGTGTGTGCAGCCCTACATAGTGGGGGTCCGACACACACACACCCTAGCCCTGTTGTATTCTGATGATCTTGACCATTGGTATGTGTGGTATTACTGCGCTGTGTCTGATACTAACAGTCTCCTGGTGTGTGACAGTGGTACCCATGGATACATGGCCCCAGAGGTGCTTCAGAAGGGGACAGCGTACGACAGCAGTGCTGACTGGTTCTCCCTGGGCTGCATGCTCTTCAAACTGCTCAGAGGGTAAGAATGCACACACACCTCTCTCCCTCTCTTGTCTCTCCACCCCCGCCTCTATTCCTCCACCTCTCTTTATCCTTTCATCACTGCATCCCTTCTATCATTCTTTCTCTCATTCCATCTCTCTCTCTCCACCCACTACCACAATACTCAATCACTTTCTTAATCCCTCAGTCTCTCTCTCCGTTGGTCAGACTGCTGCATCCCCTCATATCACTCTAATTTCTCTCTCCCTTAATCTCTCTCCCCCTGTGATCCCTCCATCCAGCCTAGATTCTCTCTCTCTCTCTCTCTCTCTCTCTCTCTCTGTCTCTCTGTCTCTCTGTCTCTGTGTGTGTCTGTCTCTCTCTCTGTCTGTCTCTCCCTCTGTGTGTGTTTGATGTGGAGTGTGTAAATGCCAGTGGTCTGGGCCTAGTAGGTCACACATCAGAGGCAGGCAGACAGCTGGGTTTAGGGGCTGGTAACGATTGCTAGGTATGGTGTGAAGTGAGTGAGGGGGAGGGAGGTTGATGTGTGTGTTTGAACACTTCAAAGACGAGAGAGAGCGAGAGATGTACATGTGATCTGCTGAGGACTAGCTTGTCAGTGTGACATCACTCGTTCACTATTTCACCGTTTCCCACACTCCTTCCACTACAGTAACACTAACAGCCTTCCTCTCTATTTTCTCTCTCTAGGCACAGTCCCTTCAGACAGCACAAAACCAAAGACAAACATGAGATTGACCGGATGACGCTCACTATGGTAAGGCCTCCTTATGAGCACATGCACACACACACTATGATAGATCTTTGTGTACACTACAGTGTGCGCGCGCACACACACACATGTTGTTACGTGCACTGAAGCTCACACACACTCATTGAGATGTCCTTATGAGCACCAGAACACATCGCATGTGGTTAGTCCATGTTGACAGAGAACACAGAAGTACTCATACCCCTTGATTTAGTCCACATTTTGTTGTTACAGCCTGAAAAAAAAAAAAATATTAAACAGAAATATCTCATTTACATAAGTATTCACACCCCTGAGTGAGTACTTTGTAGCACCTTTGGCAGCGGTTACAGCTGTGAGTCTTTCTGGGTAAGTCTCTAATAGTTTTCCACACCTGGATTGTGTAACATTTGCCCATTTATTCTTTTCAACATTCTTCAAGCTTTGTCAAATTTGTTGTTGATTATTGCTATACAACCTTTTTCAGGTCTTGCCATAGATTTTCAAGTAGATTTAGATTCAAGTAAAACTGTAACTCTGCCACTCAGGAACATTCACTGTCTTCTTGGTAAGCAACTCCAGTGTAGATTTGGCCTTGTATTTGAGGTTATTGTCCTGCTGAAAGGTGAATTAATCTCCTAGTGTCTGGTGGAAAGCAGACTGAACCAGGTTTTCCTCTAGGATCTTGCCTGTGCTTAGCTCCGTTCCATTTCTTTATTTTATCCTGATCAACTCCCCAGACCTTACCAATTACAAACATACCCGTAACATGATGCAGCCACCACTATGCTTGAAAATTCAGAGAGTGGTACTCAGTAATGTGCTGTATTGGATTTGACTGAAATGTAACACTTTGTATTGAAGACTAAAAGTGAATTGCTTTGCCACATTTTTTGCAGTATTACTGCAGCAGACGCTCTTATCCAGATCAAGTTAAAGTTAGTGCATTCATCTTAAGATCGCTAGGTGGGACAACCACATATCAGTCATAGTAATTAAATGTTTCCTCAATAAATTATCCAAAACAGTAAAGTTTGAGTGTTAGTTCAAGAAGGGCAGGGTACTTTAGTGCCCTTTTGGAATTATTTTATTCTATACAGGCTTCCTTTTCTCTGTCAGTCAGGTTAGTATTGTAGAGTAACTACAATGTTGTTCCATCCGGAGAGGGAGGCCGGCCGGGGAGGGAGGGAGGGAGGCAGGAGAGAGAGAATTGAGAAGATGTTCTGGCAGGAAAGATGTTGAATTGAATTTGCATCCTTACTTTGCATCCCTCTCTGCCTGATACAAACAGCATCAGATTACACCATAGAGGGAGCCTCCCGAGTGGCCCAGTGGAAAGGCACTGTATCGCAGTACTAGCTGTGCTACTAGAGATCCTGGTTCGAATCCAGGCTCTGTCGCAGCCGGTCGCGACCGGGGTGGTGCACAATTAGTCCAGCGTCGTCCGGCAGGGATGTTCCTGTCCCATCGCGCACTAGCGACTCCTGTAGCGGCTAAGACACAATGCACGCTGACACGGGAGCGTATGGTGTTTCCTCCGACACGTTGGTGCGGCTGGCTTCTGTGTTAAGTGGGCATTGTGCCAAGAAGCTTGGCTGAGTTCGGAGGACGCACGGCTCTCGACCTTCGCCTCTCCCCAGTCCGTACGGGAGTTGCAGCGATGGGACAAGACTAACTACTAATTGGTTACCATGAATTTGGGGAGAAAGAAAGCCATAGAGAGAGAGCGTGTACAGAGAGCATAGACAGCTACTCCTCAGGACCACGATTAGCTGGATCAGGTGTTAGAGCAGGGCTGGAACCAAAACCTGCACATGTGGTAGTTCTCCTTGAAGAGGGTTGGTCACCTCTGGTCTTGACTAGAGTATGTCTACTGTAGACTAGAAGACTATGGAGTATCAGAGCAGAGAGAACAAGGTAAGTATTGTCAGTCGAGATTAAATCCAGATTAGGTTTTAATCCAACCACTTAATCTGAGTAATCTATGTAATCCCTGTTAGGAATTCTGATTGAATGAATGGTTTTATTAGATAAATGATCACCACCAAAGTTAGAGGGCTTGGACTGAGAGAGTGTTATGGAGGAAGCCTGAGGGGACATACAAGGGAACAAGGAATGATAGATCACACATCCTATTCTTCCCTCTCAATTTTCAATACATATTGAATAAGCTTTATTGTCATGATAAATCAAGTCAGTATTTTATCTTGTTAAAGCAGGAAATGATACTAATCTCCTCTCTGTCTCTTTCTCTCTCTGTGTCTCTGTCTGTCTGTCTGTCTGTGTGTCTCTGTGTGTGTAGAATGTGGAGTTGCCAGACTCATTCTCTGTCGAGCTGAAGGGTCTATTGGAGGGTCTGCTGCAGAGAGACGTGGTGAAAAGACTGGGCTGCCTGGGACGAGGGTACACGCGCCCGCACACCCAAACACCTGCTACCACTAACATCGTTCTACAATCCTTGATGTTAATGTTAGGTTTTAAGAAACTTCAACCTTGGACTGCATACTCCATAAACAGTATTTAACTGTTCTGGGCTAGCCATTTGTTTTTCAATGCACCAATAGAGTTACCATGCACCTGTACTGAGCAACATGATTGAACATTTCCATTGCTTCTCAGTCCAACCTTGTGGCGGGTATAAGGCCTAGTGTGAATACTATGAAAGGCCTATAAATTATAATAGTTTGTAGAGCACAGTTTAATTTGGAGTTAGGTTCTGTTGGAAATACTGCCACCTGCTGTTAGGACATGGAACTGTTCCAATGTGAGAATGACCTGGCTTTTGCTCTCTCTCTCCCTTTCTCTCCACACACACACACACACACACACAGGGCCCTAGAAGTGAAGGAGCATCTGTTCTTCAAAGGCATTGACTGGCAGCAAGTGTATCTCCAGAAGGTAAGGCGTGTGTGTTGAGTCAGGTGACCAGGTTCGTTATAAAGCCTGCCAATCTGGACAGTCGTCCCTGTTCTTTCTCTCCATCTGTTGCCATGGTTACTCTGCTGTAGGAATGTACTAGTTTTTGTTCTCACCCTCTTTTTTTTCTTCTTCTAATACTTATCCCCCTTTCTCCTCTCTCTCTCCTCCCTTACTTCTCCCTCTCTCCTCTACTCCCCTCCCTCTCTCCTCTACTCCCCTCCCCCTCTCTCTCTCCTCCCTTCTCCCACTCTCCTCTACTCCCCTCCCTCTCTCCTCTACTCCCCTCCCTCTCTCTCTCCTCCCTTCTCCCACTCTCCTCTACTCCCTCCCTCCCTCTCTCCTCTACTCCCCTTCCCCTCTCTCTCTCCTCCCTTCTCCCACTCTCCTCTACTCCCCTCCCTCTCTCCTCTACTCCCCTCCCCCTCTCTCTCTCCTCCCTTCTCCCACTCTCCTCTACTCCCCTCCCTCTCTCCTCTACTCCCTTCTCCCACTCTCCTCCCCTCCCTCTCCTCCTCCAGTATTCTCCCCCTCTCATCCCTCCTAGAGGAGAGGTAAATGCAGCAGATGCTTTTGACATTGGTTCCTTTGACGAGGAGGACACCAAGGGCATCAAGGTAAAATCCACAGCATTATATAACCGCTAAACCTGTAATCCTGATCTACACACTCACCTACATCATACTGCAACGCACACACACACACGGAGGCTGAGGCGTAACGTGACTCTATCAGTGTTCAGAGAGAAAGGCCTTCCAACAGAGGTTTAACATTACACAACAGTATTAGGAACTTTGGGAGCGTTCCAGGTTGCCTTAATGGTGCTGCACAGCTTATCAGATCTCACAAGGACTGGTGACGTGGTTAACTCAGGCGTTACTTCACTTAGGCTTACACCTCATAGCTGCGTTGTTTCTCTCGCTCTGCCCCTCTCTCATTCTCTCCCTCTCTTTCTCTCCTCTTCCCTTCTTTCACCTCTCTCCCTCTCTCCAGTTGTTGGACAGTGACCAGGAGTTGTATAAGAACTTCCCCCTGGTCATCTCCGAGCGCTGGCAGCAGGAGGTGGCTGAGACGGTGTACGAGGCGGTCAACTCTGACACGGACAAGAACGAGGCCCGCAAGAGAGCCAAGAACAAACAGCTGGGCCACGAGGAGGGTAAGGAGGACCGACTCAACGCTCGCCTCCACACACGCCTCCACACACGCCTCCACACACGCGATGCACACTACAGATGCACGATATGGACTGAATGTCATATTGCAATATTTTTCTATTGATGATATGACTTGTGTTATAACAAAACACTTGGAAGACAGCATGCTGTTTTATCGTTGTGCAGCCCTACCTCACACACATCCTGTGGGTAAGCTTTCCCTTGTACCTGCTGACGCTGGCTTTCATTCCATGTGTGTTTATTTTGTGGTAATGGTGTGTTTCAGACTATGCCCTGGGGAAGGACTGTATAATGCACGGCTACATGTTGAAGCTGGGGAACCCGTTCCTGACGCAGTGGCAGCGCAGATACTTCTACCTGTTCCCCAACCGAGTGGAGTGGAGGGGAGAGGGGGAGTCACGGGTGAGCAACACACACCTCCACTTTACCCAATCCTCTTTTTGTGTGCCTGTGTGTCTTAAGTTGTGTGTGTTTCAGTTGGTGTGCTGCTTCTGTTCTTCACGTATGTGGTTGTCTCTGTCTCCATTTCCAAGCATGTGCTTTCATGGGTGTGTGTTTGACCATAGGTGTGTGTATATTTCGTCATTGTCCATCTGTATGTCAGTGCATGAAGGTTGTCTGTCCTCGCTCCATTCTGTAGGCCTGGATAAAAACATTAAAACATACTGTAAAAGAGCCAAAGGTAAGTCTGACCACTGCTGGCCCACCCTGCTCTCCTCCCCTCCTGCAGTGACCCAGTAGATGGATTGGAGTGGCTCCTCAGTTTTAAAGCTTTGCTACCAGACAGCCTGAGTTCAGAGTTTAGAGAAGCACCCTTACTCTCCAGCTCAGCTCCAAAGACCCCTCTCCTCTATAGCTCCATTTTGATTGGTCCATCTCGTACCCAGATTGCCTGATTGATTCCTCTCCTCCCCGAAGTGAATTTCTGATTGGTTGGTGTGTGTTCAACAGCAAAACCTGCTGACGATGGAGCAGATTGTGACGGTGGAGGAGACTCAGATAAAAGATAAGAAGTGCATCCTGCTGCGCATCAAAGGAGGGAAGCAGTTTGTCTTGCAGTGTGAGGTACGTAGAATAACTACTAGATCTTTCTCTTTCTGTCCCGGTCTCTATAAATGATTGTGCAAGTTGTAAGTTAGTAAAATGGAAGGTGTGTGTTATGTTGGTGTAATATGTGTGTTCTCTGTCTGCAGAGTGACCCTGAGTTTGTCCAGTGGAAGAAGGAGCTGACCGAGGCGTTCACGGAGGCCCAGAAGCTGCTGCGTCGCGCCCCTAAGGTCATCGGGAAGGGACGGGCTGGGGGGGTGGAGCTCTCCAAACCTCCTCTCACACACCACAACAGCAACGGCCTGTAGGCCACACACCTGCACACACACACACACACCGCATCCTATAACCTCATCCCCTATGACCCCGCACCCCCCCAGCCCTAGACACACACACACATAGAGTAAGACCCCACACTCTCACCCTGGAGTGTGTATGGACCAAGCCGGCCAGCCTCTCTCCTCTGAAAGCCAAAGCGTACCATGGAACCATGCATTGATGAAGGGAAAGAAGAGAAACACAGTGCATGTACCTAAAGAGGGCGAGAGTGTTTTCTCCCCTCCGTCTCCCACTGTAGCCTGGGGGTAGACCCTTCTCAATGATGGCACATCACACACTCCTCTCACCCCAATGGACTAGCATTCCACACAGCCAACCTCATAACACCCATCAACCTGGCAGAGCAGCAGAAAGCAGCCCTGGAGTAGGAGAATGAAGACTAGGGCCCCTCTTCTCTACGTCTCCCACATCCCTCATTCCCCAGCCTCGTCTTGAGACGGGACCTGAGCCACACACACCTGCCGGCCACTCTCCACAGGATTGTCTGACTGTAGTGGAGGGGCGGGACCAAAAGCAGGAGGTGAAGATCTGGACCAATGGCATTGCTTGGAGAGAGGGGGCTGGACCAATGATATTCCTCTCCTGTGGGCTCATACGGAGGGGAGGAGAGAAAAGCAGAAGGATAGTAGAAGGAGAACAGGAGCAGAGACCTGCTGGGACATACCAAGAGAATGGCAATGAACTGTGTGTGTGTGTGTACGCTATTGTCCCTGTGTGTTGCTGCGTGTGTACGCTATTGTCCGCGTGTGTGTGTGCGCGCTATTGTCCCTGTCTGTCTCTGTGTGTGTGTACGCTATTGTCCGCGTGTGTGTGTGCGCTATTGTCCCTGTCTGTGTGTGTGTACGCTATTGTCCCTGTCTGTCTCTGTGTGTGTGTACGCTATTGTCCCTGTGTGTTGCTGTGTGTCCAGAGATGGGGACATAGAGGTGGAAGCAGGTTGCTTTCCTTCAACAGAGAATGAAAAGGAGAGGGAGAAAGCTTCTTTTACCCTTTGTTCTTGTCCTGCCTCCATCACTGAAGTGCGTAAAGTGCCAACGTCAATATTTACTTGAGTCACCTGAGCGCCCAGGAGGACCCATTTGAAAGCAGGCATTGCCCCCGGATACAGATCTCACTGGCACGGAACTCTTGTGACCATGGACAAACTTCCCCATTTGGCTCCTGTACAGCTGCTGGTAACCATGGAGACTGGGGAACGCTTGTACTCGTAACTATAGGAACAGAGGATGGTGTGTATGAAGGACACACCGTTAAACCGAGAGAGACAGAGACAGATGGAGGAGGGATGTACTGACTGACTAGCAGTCTTCATGGGCCACAGTATGTGTATATTGCCCAAGTCTTTCTCTGTATCTCCTGTGTACAACAGTACTACTCTACAATACAACATGTCTGTCTGTCCTCTTCTCTATGGGCATGTGGGGAGGGGAGGGGGGGTCTGACAGCTTTCAATCACCTGGCAGTGTGCATACCTCAGTGGGACTGTGTGTCTGCGTATGTGAACCTCTGAGGGCCAAATACTGTGCTGTGTGTGTGATTGTGATTGTGTCAGGGCAGTCCTAATTTGTGTATGCCATAGTCTTGCAGCCATCCAGATGTAGATTTTACACACACATACGCAGACACACAGGAATGGCTGTATAGGGATGTCCGTGCAGAGAGAGAGGTGTTAGGTTGTTGACTCCACAAACCATCAGTTAGTTCACTTCAGGCTGGTTTGAACTTTCCTATAAATTATTTCTGATTGTGACCCAGAATGCAGCCCCATATTTCTATGCTTTATGTTTCACAATTTTAGGAGAACCAGGCTACAGTCATGCCATGTCTGTTTAACTGAATGACATGAAAGCACAGCTGGGAGATGTTTTAGAAAAGAGAGATGGGGAAGTGGTGAAACAATTTGTTCACTCAATTGTCATTTCAGGGTTTTGTTTTTTCGTTGCAGTACAATGTTCTTTGGGATGCATTTCCTCAGCTGTGACCTGCATGTGGGGCTGGGGGGTGATATTCTTAGTAGCCTTTACAAGTCAGGGGGAAGTGATGTTGTTTTAGAGATACCTGTCACCTTTCATGGTGTCTTTTATTATTTTTTTAACCAAATGAATGGGTTTAGTTTTTGTTGAAATGACTTTGTAGCACCTTTTAAGCCAATGTGTTACTTACTTGATGTTCAATGTGCCAAATACCTGTTGATGTTTGGCTGACTGTTCTGGACCAATGAGAATTCTCCTCTCTCAACTTTGACCCCTCACAGCACCAGCCTTTGGCCACACACACACACACACACACACACACACACACACACACACACACACACACACACACACACACACACTCAACCCCTGAATCTGAGGAATGTGTGTCTTTAAAGGGTACATAACTAACAACTGGTGCTGTGGAACAAAGTGTGAGGAGAGGTGTGTTTGTATGTTTGTCCTAGCATGGAGTGAATCTGGCTTTCGGCACCTTTACCTGTCACACACAGGGCTTGGTTGTAATGGGTTCAATTGGTGTGTGTGTGTGTGTGTGTGTGCTGCATTCAATCGCTTGTCAGTATGTTTATTTAGTGGAGATGTTTTTGTCAAACAAACCCAAACACACACACATACACGCGCTAGATAATGAAAAAGGATGGCATATAGTAAGGAAAAAAAATTAACAAAAATTCATATATATATATATATATATATACTTGAATTTTTGTTTGTTTTTTTTATATATGTAAAATGACAAATTCTCTAGGATTATTTAAAAAGATTTAACGATGTAGACTTATGTTCAGATGACGATGCGCTGGGAAGGGTTGGGATGTTGATGTATATTAATCTGTTTGTGGTGAAGACATTGGCTCGGATCTTGCACATAAAGACTTTAGCTATTGTACCAGCGAGTTCCCAGATGATTATTTTTGTTTGAATACCAGACTCTTGCTCTTTCATATTTATTGTGTGTTTTGGGGAAATGGCGCCTCCTGTCTACGAGCTCACACCAGATGTTTCGCTGTAGATAACTGGTTCACACACATCACTCTTTTACATGTACCACAAATACTACTGGCTTCGGGTTACTATTACAATTGAGGTTATGGTGACAATGATAATTATTATTGATAATATTATTCAATAATTGTTTAAAAAATAATTTTATTTTAATGAATTTTGTTTTGTTTCCAAGACAGGTAGAGCATACGTGTTGGACTGCTTATATAAAACAGTTCAGAAATAAATAAAAACGTTTTTTTTCCTGTTGCTTTGTGTAAATTGTGATTTGTTGAGCCACTACAGTACACTACATACAGTTTATGTAGTGTACTACATATTTTACATACACCTTAGCCAAATACATTTAAACTCAGTTTTCACAATTCCTGACATTTAATTAAAGTAAAAATTCCCTGTCTTAGGTCAGTTAGGATCACCACTTTATTTTAAGAATGTGAAATGTCAGAATAATAGAATGATTTATTTCAGCTTTTATTTCTTTCATCACATTCCCAGTCTGTCTGAAGTTTACATACACTCAATTAGTATTTTGTAGCATTGCCTTTAAATTAACTTGGGTCAAACATTTCGCTAGCCTTCCACAAGCTTCCCACAATAAGTTGGGTGAATTTTGGCCCATTCCTCCTGACAAAGCTGGGTGTAACTGAGTCAGGTTTGTAGGCCTCCTTGCTTGCACACAATTTTTCAGTTCTACCCACACATTTTCTATGGGATTGAGGTCAGGGCTTTGTGTTGGCCACTCCAATACCTTGATTTTGTTGTCTTTAAGCCATTTGCCACACAACTTTGGAAGTATGCTTGGGGTCATTGTCCATTTGGAAGACCCATTTGCGACCAAGGATGAACCAAACTTGTGGAGGTCTACATTTTTCTTTCTGAGGTCTTTGCTGATTTCTTTTGATTTTCCCATGATGTCAAGCAAAGAGGCACTGCGTTTGAAGGTAGGCCTTGAAATACATCCACAGGTACACCTCCAGTTGACTCAAATTATATCAATTCGGCTATCAGAGGCTTCTAAAGCCATGACATTTTCTGGAATTTTCCAAGGTGTTTAAAGGCACAGTCAACTTAGTGTATGTAAACTTCTGACCCCCTGAAATTGTGATAGTGAATTATAAGTGAAATAATCTGTAAACAATTGTTGGAAAAATTACTTGTGTCATGCACAAAGCAGATGTCCTAACCGACTTGCCAAAACTATAATTTAACAAGAAATTTGTGGAGTGGTTTAAAAACTAGTTTTAATGACTCCAACCTAAGTGTATGTAAACTTCTGACTTCAACTGTATTATATAACGATATCAAGGGCAAGTTAAGAATTGCTATGAGTTAAAGGTATTACGTGTAACAATTCAACAATGAACCCTCTTGTTGTTAAATTGCCTGTGGCAACCAAATCTTTTGTCAAATTGACTAGTTCGTTGTTGAATTGACAAGATTTTGTTGACAATAAGAAGGCTGCATCATTAGAATGCAATTTTGTGTGGGCTCAATTTGTTTTCATTCCAATATTACTGTAGATATATTAAAGATGTCTGAAATTACAATGCATAAATATGACATACACTATATATACACAAGTATGTGGACTCCCCTTAAAATGTGTGGATTTGGCTAGTTCAGCCTCACGTGTTGCTGACCGGTGTATAAAATCGAGCACACAGCCAGGCAATCTCCATAGACAGACATTGGCAGTTGAATTGCCATACTGAAGAGCTCAGTGACTTTCAACGTGGCACCTTCTAAGGATCCCCCATTCCCAAAAAGTCAGTTTGTCAAATGTCTGCCCTCCTAGAGCTGCCCCGGTGAAGTGCTGTTATTGTGAAGTGGAAATGTCTAGGAGCAACAACGGCTCCGCCGTGAAGAGGTAGGCCACGCAAGCTCGCAGAATGGGACCGTCGAGTGCTGTAGCGTGTAAAAATTGTCTGTCCTTGGTTGCAACACTCACTACAGAGTTCCAAACTGCCTCTGGAATGAAATGGGTTTCCATGGTCGAGCAGCCACACACAAGCTTAAGATCACAATGCTAAGCATCGGCTGGAGTGGTGTAAAGCTCGCCGCCATTGGACTTCTCTGTAGTGATGAATCACACGCTTCACTGTTCTAGATGATTCTGGGCTTCCAACTTTGTGGCAACAGTTTGGGGAAGGCCCTTTCCTGTTTCAGCATGACAATGCCCCTGTGCACAAAGCGAGGTCCATACAGAAATGGTTTGTTGAGATTGGTGTGGAAGAAATTGACTGGTCTGCACAGAGCCCTGACCTCAACCCCATCGAACACCTTTGGGATGAATTGGAACACCTACTGCGAGCCAGGCCTAATCGCCCAACATCACCCGACCTCACTAATGCTGTTGGAAGCAAGTCCCTGCAGCAATGTTCCAACATCTAGTGGAAAGCCTTCTCAGAAGAGTGGAGGCTGTTATAGCAGCAAAGGGGGACCAACTCCATATTAATGCCCATGATTTTGAAGTGAGATGTTAGACAAGCAGACAAACTTTTGATCATGTAGTGTACCTATTTTAACGTGTTCATGTTCAAGCAATTTGCCAATTTTTCAATAACATCCAGCTACTGAATAAGAATGAATTAATGTACCCCTGTTTTATAACACATTTAATGTAAAAACTTGGAGAAGTATCAGACACTGAACTATTGATACCATAATACTTGATGTGCCCTCCTGAAACCTGTTCTGCACACTGTGTGCCCAAGAGGGCGCTGGTGGATTCTTGGGATAGGTCAGTGCTTCCAGTCCTTTTTCCTTCCCTGTCCCTACCTCTTCTGTCCCCCTCACTCCTCTCTTAACTTCACCTAGCTCCTCACCCTGAAGTTCAGTTTGGCTGAAACAGGGTGCACTGGGCTATGGAACGTGATGTGACCAGGCAAAACCGGTGAGGAAGTAGCAACCCTCTCAGATGGAACAGTACATCATGGTACATCATTCAGGAACATACAACATGTCTTCCATAAAATATATGTTCACATTTTCAAACTAGTTTTCATTGGGAAAGCAAATGAAAAGCAAACAAAGCAAACAAACACTTACAGTGCATTCAGAAAGTATTCAGACCCCTTCACTTTTTCCATATTTTGTTATGCTACAGCCTTATTCTAAAATTGATTAAATTGTTATATTTTCACATCAATCTACACACAATACCCCATAATGATGAAGCAAAAACATGTTTGTGGAAATTTGAGCAAATTGAAATATCAAATTTACATTGGTATTCAGAACCTTTATTCAGTACTTTGTTGAAGCACCTTTGCCAGCGATTACAGCCTCGAGACTTCTTGGGTATGACGCTACAGGCTTGGCACAGCTGTATTTGGGGAGTTTCTCCCATTCTTCTCTGCAGATCCTCTCAAGCTCTCAGGTTGGATGGGGAGCATCGTTGCACAGCTATTTTCAGGTCTCTCCAGAGATGTTCGATTAGGTTTAAGTCCAGGCTCTGGCTAGGCCACTCAAGGACATTCAGAGACTTGTCCCCAAGCCACTCCTGCGTTGTCTTGGCTGTGTTCTTAGGGTCATTGTCCTGTTGGAAGGTGAACCTTGGCACCAGTCTGAGGTCCTGAGCGCTCTGTAGCAGGTTTTCATCAAGGATCTCTCTGTACTTTGCTCTGTTCATCTTTTACTCAACCCTGACTAGTCTCCCAGTCCCTGCCGCTGAAAAAAAAAAAACACAGCATGATGCTGCCACCACCATGCTTCACCGTAGTGGCAGATTTCCTCCAGATGTGACGCTTGGCATTCAGGCCAAAGTGTTCAATCTTGGTTTCATTTCATGTCATAGTCTGAGAGTCCTTTAGGCAAACTCCAAGCGGGCTGTCATGTGCCTTTTACTGAGGAGTGGCTTCTGTCTGGCCACTCTACTATAAAGGCCTGATTGGTGGAGTGCTGCAGAGATGGTTGTCCTGGATGGTTCTCCAATCTCTACAGAGGAACTCTGGAGCTCCGTCAGAGTGACCATCGGGTTCTTGGTCACCTCCCTGAGCAAGGGCCTTCTCCCCTGATTACTCAGTTTGCCTGGCGGCCATCTCTAGTAAGAGTGTTGGTGGTTCCATTTAACAATGATGGAGGCCACTGTGCTCTTGGGGACCCTTCCCCAGATCTGTGCCTCGACACAATCCTGTCTCTGAGTTTTACGGACAATTCCTTCGACCTCATGCCTTGGTTTTTGCTCTAACATGCACTGTCGACTGTGGGACCTTATATAGACCGGTCTGTGCCTTTCCAAATCCTGTCCAATCTATTGAATTTACCACAGGTGGGCTCCAATCAAGTTGTAGAAACATCTCAAGGATGATAAATGGAAACAGGATGCACCTGGGCTAAATTTTGAGTCTCATAGCAAAGGGTCTGAAAACGTATGTAAATAAGGTATTTCTGTTTTACATTGGCTTTGAACTAGGCACCCAGCTCATCCCTGGAGGCAGCTCACTTACAAAACGAACGCAATTACTTTCACTCATCCCTGGTGAACTCGGCCATCTTAATCCAATCCCCTGTCTTGCATTATGAGTCTCTTCCTCTCTCAGCTGTAGCTGTCAGTCAGGTTAGAACGGTTTTGACTAGATGGGATACAGTTTATGTCAGAATTGGCCAGAATTGACTTTACGCATCAGGTTGGGTGAACTTACGCAGCAGGCTAGGAGAAGTAACGTAGCAGGTTAGGAGAATTAGATTAAGGTTTGAAAAAGGGTAAGGGTTAACGTAACCCAATTCAGAGATACATGGCTTTTTCTAGCAGTTGCTATGGAATGGGCTGTGGGCTTAGAGTTGGTGTGTGTGTTTGTTTCAGTCTAACATCAACAGCAATCCATCACTCTTATGTCCAAATCCCAATAGCCAATACATTCATTCCAGCTTTCCAATCTCTCGCCTCAGTTTCTATATGCCATTTATCTGTTGGCTTGTTTAGACCTGAAGTCTAAACCTTAGACAAATGAAGATGCAGGATGCCTTAGTTTGCTACAGCATCATCTTTTACCCATTGCTTTACCCCAACTGTATTCTCTCTCTCTCTCTCTCTTTCTCTCTCTCTTTCTCTGTCCCCTCTCTCCCCGGTCATTTGCTAACATCCAGTTCTCCTAACAGGGTAGTATCCCCTACCACCTCCCCCAGTCCCACTATATTTATAGCTCAATCTGGTGCCAAGCCAGCTGCCTCCCTTATCTGTGTGCGTGTGTCATAATAATAGAACTGTGTGTGTGTGTGTGTGTGTGTGTGTGTGTGTGTGTGTGTGTGAGAGAGATGGCTGTCTGTGTCACTCTATTTCTGACTGCATTGCTGGGTGCCCCATTCGGCTTGTCTGAGTGTGTGTGTCGGTGTGTGTTTCTGTTTGACAGTGGGACAGTGAGCCTCTCTCTTCGGCCTCGCAAGATTCGGATTATAAAGCAGTACATTTGGAGTTCCTGCGTTGAGTATTAGCCATTATAAGGTAGGTGAACTTTGAGTTTAGTGTGTATTTGTGTGAAATGTCAGAGAATATAAGACAGAGACAGAGTTTGTTCTCATTACTTTATTTATAGAGCTCTGTGTGGATCTTTGGACTGAGGGACAGATAGGGGAGACCAGGTTAAGGGAAAAGGAGAGAGAGGATAGGGGAAAAGAGACTAAGAAGGGTAGGGTAGAGAGAGAGGACAGGGGTAGGGGAAAGAGGGTAGAGGAGAGGGGTAGGAGAAAGAGAGTGTAGAGAGGACGGGGAGTGGGTAGTTGAGAGGGTAGTTGAGAGGGTAGGGTAGAGGGGTAGTTGAGAGGGTAGGGTAGGGTAGAGTAGAGGGCAGGGTAGAGGGGTAGAGGAGAGGACAGGGTAGAGGGGTAGAGGAGAGGACAGGGTAGAGGAGAGGACAAGGTAGAGGGGTAGAGGAGAGGGGTAGGGTGGAGGGGTAGAGGAGAGGGGTAGGGTGGAGGGGTAGAGGGGTAGAGGAGAGGGGTAGGGTGGAGGGGTAGAGGAGAGGGGTAGGGTGGAGGGTAGAGGGGGTAGAGGAGAGGGTAGGGTGGAGGGCAGAAGTTAGGGGTAGGGTGGAGGGTAGAGGAGAGGGTAGAAGAGAGGGGTAGGGTGGAGGGGGTAGAGGAGAGGACAAGGTAGAGGGGTAGAGGTGAGGGTAGGGTGGAGGGGAGAGGGGTAGGGTGGAGGGGTAGGGTGGAGGGTAGAGGAGAAGGGTAGGGTGGAGGGGTAGAGGTGAGGACAAGGTAGAGGGGTAGAGGAGAGGGTAGAGGGGAGGGGGAGAGGGGTAGGGTGGAGGGGTAGAGGAGAAGGGGTAGGGTGGAGGGGTAGAGGTGAGGACAAGGTAGAGGGGTAGAGGAGAGAGGTAGGGTGGAGGGGTAGAGGAGAGGGGTAGAGGAGAGGGGTAGAGGAGAGGACAGGGTAGAGGGGTAGAGGAGAGGGGCAGGGTGGAGGGGTAGAGGAGAGGACAGGGTAGAGGGGTAGAGGAGAGGGGTAGGGTGGAGGGGTAGAGGAGAGGACAAGGTAGAGGGGTAGAGGAGAGGGGTAGGGTGGAGTATGGGGAGAGGACAAGGTAGAGGGGAGGGGTAGAGGAGAGGACAGGGGAGAGGGGTAGGGTGGAGGGGTAGAGGAGAGGGGTAGAGGAGAGGACAGGGTAGAGGAGAGGGGTAGGGTGGAGGAGAGGGGTAGGGTGGAGGGGTAGAGGAGAGGGGTAGAGGAGAGGGTTAGAGGAGAGGACAAGGTAGAGGGCCTGGTGTACAGTAGCTGCCTGAAAGTGTGACTGCTGTTAAAGACAGAATATAGCAGTTCCCCATATAGGATGGGTTATGTCATGTTCTATCAAGTAGACAGGGTTGTCACAATTGATTTGGTGTGACGCAAGAAAATTGGAGTCGCTTCAGGTGGGAGATAAAAGTTTGTAAACCAGCGGAATTGAGCCACTGTTCGCAGGAACATGCCATGGACACAGCATCATGGCTGAAAAGATCTGACACAGTTAAAACGGTTGCTTACATATCACCAAGAAATGTGTTGTGGGGAATCAACAGGTGAACACTGAAGTATAAATATCTATTAAGATGGCGGTCTGGATGTCATACTAACCGACATCATCACCCTTAGAGATGAGTTGACGTAGGCTTCATTGGTGTTGTGTTGATCAGAGACTGTCCACAACAGGTCTGCCTGCCTGTCTGTGTGTCATACTCCTAAACCAACCAGCCACAGTCTTTCTGACGTCTTTCTACCCAATATTTTCATAAAGTCTTAAAGCCTTTTCTCTGTCCTCACACACACCACCTGAGCTGCCCTTCACCCAACTGACATCCTCTACAGGTCTGTCTGTCTGTCTGTTCATTTGTTCGTCCACACCTGGTGCTCCAGACAGGAGCTGGAGGTAGTGGGTGTCTGATTCACAAAACACTTCTTACGCAAAAACGTAAGAAGCTTCTTAAGAAATATAAAACAAGAAGATAAGATAGTTCTTAAGTGTAATTCCTCAACAATATCTTTAGATTTAATGATGTTCTTACAAACTTTCCAAATAACTTAAAAAAAATGTTCTTAAAATGTTTGTTGCTAGGCAACCGTTTTAGCTAGCTATCTAGCTAGCAATGGCAATCATGTTAGCATATTTCCTACTGAGATTACTGTTCTAAAACATGTTATTGGGTTTAAAATAATCAGTACTGAAACTCTCAGATGAAGTTTGTGAGTGAATTAAACAATTGCTTTCATGAGCTTTTTCTCTCAATGCCCTGAGTTTTAGACAAGGGTTTAGCTATCTTTGAATTAAGGACATTTCCAATAACTTCATTTTCAATAATCACATTTCTTTTTAACTTTTTGCTTAAGGAGAAACATAAGAAGTGCAATCCAATTTCCAATAACCTTTTTGAGGAGTAGCAACTTTGCTTAATATTATTCTTAAGTCTATAGTTAAGGAAGAAATGGCAGTTAGGAAGACATTTCTTCTAAAGAAGGTTTTGTGAATCTGGGCCCAGGGGAGTAGAGGCCAGGGGGCCGAAGGTCCAGCGGTGTAGTGGTGTGTGTGTCTGAGAAGCCCAATGGATCGGACAGCTGAGTTAGGCTGAAACCAGAGGAAAGGAGAGCTCTACACGAGACCCAGGTTTGGAGTGTGTTGGTGGGAGAAGAAACAGTAGTTTGTGAGAGGTTGTGCAGTTGTCTAGATTATATGAGAGTGTTTGTGTGCTTATGACTTCACTAGAAAGACTGATATTTCTGAGAGACAGCTGATTTGTGTGTGGCTGGTGTTGAGTGATCTGCCACCTGTCATGTATTCCACCACATCGTGAGGTGTTTCATCATGTGTTGTTAGCAGTGGTTACTACATGTCATCAGAAAACATGGTGCACCATAATACGTGATTCTGAACTTACTGTTTGAAAAAACACTGCTCAACATACACTACATGACCAAGAGTATATGGACACCTGCTCATCAAACATCTCATTCCGAAATCATGGACATTAATATGGAGTTGGTCCCCCTTTTGCTGCTATAAAAGCATCATTGATGCAATGATTTGCTTCCATTCAGCCACAAGAGCGTTAGTGAGGTCGGGCAATGATGTTGGGCGATTAGGCCTGGCTCGCAGTCGGTGTTACAATTCATCCTAAAGGTGTTTGATAGGGTTGAGGTCAAGGTTCTCTGCAGGCCAGTAAAGTTCTTCCACACCGATCTCGACTAACCATTTCTGTATGGACCTCGCTTTGTGCACGGGGGCATTGTCATGCTGAAAGGGCCTTCCCCCAAACTGTTGCTACAAAGTTGGAAGCACAGAATCGTCTAGAATGTCATTATATGCTGTAGCGTTAAGATTTCCCTTCACTGGAACTAAGGGGCCTAGCCCGAACCATGAAAAACAGCCCCAGACCATTATTCCTCCTCCACCAAACTGTACAGTTGACACTATGCATTCAGGCAGGTAGAGTTCTCTTGGCATGCGCCAAACCCAGATTCGTCCGTCGGACTGCCAGATGGTGAACAGTTCTTGTGCTGACGTTACTTCCGGAGGCAGTTTGGAACTCAGTAGTGAGTGTTGCAACCGAGGACAGACGTTTCCACTTCACAATAGCAGCACTTACAGTTGACTGGGGCAGCTCTAGCTGGGCAGAAATGTTACGAACTGACTTGGAAATGTGGCATCCTATGACAATGCCATGTTGAAAGTCACTGAGGTCTTCAGTAAGGCCGTTCTACTGCCAATGTTTGGAGATTGCATGACTGTGTGCTTGATTGTATGCACTTGTCAGTAACAGGTATGGCTGAAATAGCCGAATCCACTAGTTTGAAGGGGTGTCCACATACTTTTGTATATAAAGGGTATCTTTCAATGTATACTTTCTCCATCTCCATCTCTATCTCTCTCTCCATCTTCCCTCTGTCTTCGCTTTGCCTGTTTCTCTCCATCCCTATACTCGTATAAAAAAGGGTTCCAAAAGGGTTTTTCGGCTGTCCCCATAGGATAACTCTTATTGGTTCCAGGTAGAACCCTTTTGGATTCCATGTAGAACCCTCTGTGGAAAGGGTTCTACATGGAACCGATAAGGGTTCTACCTGGAAACAAAAAGGGTTCTGCAAATGGTTCTCCTATGGGGACAGCCAAATAACAATTTTAGGTTGTAGGTATAAAAATACAAATCTAAGAGTGAATTTCCCTCTTTCTTCTCTGCCTATCTTTCTCGCTCTCTGTTTTTTTCCTCTCTCCACCCCTCTCTTTCTCTCATTCCTGTTTCTCTCCATCCCAGGTTCACAGTGTCACCGTTTATGTGTTGTCCCACCCCCACTCTGACATCACGCTGACCTCTGACTGTTTGACCCCTCACCCCTGACTCTTCCCCCAGCAGCCACTGCCATGGCGCTTTCCTCACGCTTAAAGCTCTGGGAGCAGAAGGGAGGTGCAGAGATGATGTGGCATGAGGCATTTGTGTCCTAGAATACTCTGGAATGGTCTTCACTCTGTTTGTGTTCTAGTCGTGTGTTCCCTTAATGTGTGTTCTAGTGAGTCATGTTGAAGATGTTTGTATTCTAGAATTATCAGCCTGTGTGTTCTGGATTTGTTGTTCTATGTGTAGGCTACTGTATGTCCCACACCCTGCTTTGCATGTCCCATCTGCAAATACAACCGCTCCTGTGTGTACATACAGTAACCAGAGCATCACACACCCCCCTCTCTACCTTCCTTCCATCCTCACTCACTCACTCGCTCAATTAATAATTTAATTCACTCCTCTATTACCAATCCCAATGTCATTCTTATGTCTCTATATGTTAGCATTATGGACCAGTAACATCTTTAGACCACATCTGAGCAGAGGACAGGAGAGAGAGGAGAGTTGTCTTACTGACCTTTCTGTCCTCCTGTCTCCACAGTAACAACAGGTTAAATCTAACCTGACCATTACCTCTGGTGGTATTAATAGACCAGTAATGAACTAGTCATTCACTAGTTGTTAAGTAGTTATTACACACCGTTGATATAATCTGTGTCAGTAATTCACACCTGTTTGTGGCCAAGAGGAAACTCTGTGAACTCAACTGATCTGCAGTCCTCAAAGTAGATGATATTTTCTGTTCCACACTAGCATGTGTTTGTGTGTGTGTGGGTATAAGTGTGAAAGTGTGTGAGCTATCCTGCTATCACAGTATATAGCTGTTGAGCCTGTGCTGAGCGTAGACTGCATTGCATCTATTTCTAACAGTATATATATCTGACTCTGCATGGAAGCATTGGTCTGTGGCCCTTTTCAAATTACATTAACTGTCAAATATAGGTTCAAATACATACTGTGAAAATACATCCCCTTTTCTGCAAGGATTAAAGGATGAATGTGTACATTTGTATTTGAACAAGGCCTGTGTCTGTAATATCAGTCTTACCCTCTCCATCCCTCCATTCCACTCTACAGATAAAGGAGAAGAAGGAAGAGCCCACCTCTCCTCCCCCTCCTCTGTCAGCCCTACCGGGAGGCTTCCTCAAACAGCTGGTCAGAGAGACAGAGAAGGAGACCAAACAAAAAGAACCTGAGGTCAAAGAAGAGAAGGCGGTAAGATAAAGAGATGAAGGAGTGGAATGGAAGGAGGGAGATGGAGAGAGTGAGGGAGGGAAACTACAGATTAAAGAGAAGATGGAAAGGGATGGAGGGAAGGGTGGAGTTAGAACGTGCGAGAGAGAATTGGAAAGGCATAACTTGTTGCTTCAGAGGGCCGATAGCAAGTCAGCCAATGGTGAAGGAGGGAGCCTTGTGTTTTTACTTGCCGTGGTGGCGTCCATCTTGTTTCTTTCCAGCCCAGTAAACTGAGTGACAACCTGGTGCAGCAGTTCCTCCTCCCGGACCAGACTCCACCAATCCTGGAAGCTGAGATGGCTCTACGAAATGAGCATTTGGTCAATGGAGAGCGAGGGCGCCACTCCAACCAATCAGATCTCAAGACCTCCTCGCCCCGGCAAATCATTTCCCCCGAAATCAAGAGCCCACCCCTGGGGGACACAGCCAAAAAGGAAGTGACCTCAGAGCCACAGAAACAGGAAATGAGGACAGAGCAGCTGAAGCAAAAACAAGAAGTTACATCAGAGCCGCAGGGGCAGGAAGTGAAGTCAGGGAAAGAGAATGTGCCAAATGATGCCAAGAAGCCAAAGATGGAAGGAAAGAAAGAGAAGCAGAAAGAGGAGAAGGAAGAGGGAGTCATAGAAGAGAGACTGGAACCTGAGGGGCAACAAGCAGACACCACCTTAACACAACACAAGAGGAAAGAGGTATGATGTCACGTGGACCTATCATAGGATATCTACTGTGCATACCATATACACACACACACTCCCTTACATACTTGCTCCACTGGGGCGTCGCAAAAGCAGCACGTCAAGCATCTCGCAGAGGGGCGCTGCTTACTCCCAGGTTACATTGAAAACAACGTGGCAGGCCTGTTAGACACACACGCGCGCATTGACAGACACACACAGACACACACACGCGCATTGACAGACACACACTGGAACCTCGACTTACTCACAGAACACACACACTGCATGGTGTAGAATACACATAGCATTTTGCATCTCTCACTTTCTCTCTCTCTCTCTCTCTCTCTCTCTCTCTCTCTCTCTCTCTCTCTCTCTCTCTCTCAGGTGAGGGATGTGTGGTATGAGGTCGGCACTGTGTGGTACGTCCACAAGGAGGGCTTCTCCCTAGGTAAGTGGTGATAATGTAGTTTAATGGTGATGCAGTGTGGTAGACTGCTGTGTGGTATGAGGTATTGGGTTGCATTGGTTGTGTATTAATAGTACCTTGCTTTACCACTGTCCTCCTGTATCTAACCCTTCATACTGCGGGAGACATTTTGACAGCTACTAGTGTCCTGACATACTGTATACTGATGTACTATACCAATAGCATTTGATGTACTATAGCAGTATTTTGATGTACTCTACTGTAGAATATCTAGCCACTCAGCATTAATCCTATTCGTTTTTCATATGCCCACATATACACACATGCATATACTCACACACATACACACACACACACACACACACTCACACTGGTGATCAAAGATTAGGGATGCATATCAAAGTTTAAGCCCCTGGGACATAAACCCTGCCTGGTAATCCCTGTGTAGCTGTGCTGTGGGAGTAATACTGAGAATATTACTGAGAATACAGACTAGAGCCACAACCAGGAAACCCACTAAGACTTCATCTCTATCCACAAAAACAACAATAAATCCTTTTGGGACAAATCCACAGTGCCTACTGTAGTATTAACAGTATTTACTGTAGAAGACTGCATCCCTTTTACTACCTAGGTTTCCATCCAATTTGCAACCGATTTTCATACGAATATTATAAAATCTTCCTAAGAAAATATGCGCATTTTCCCACCAGATTTTGCTTCCATCAAAATGACTTGTGGCGGATAAAAGGCTGTTTCCTGATGACGTAGTGCACCTAAAAAACACATTTGTGTTAAAGTTATCATGTACTGTATAAAAAACATGAATTAATTGTGTTTCCATAGCATTTTCCACTCAATCGATGGTATTTCACACAAACTGTTCCAATAAAGGGTTTTTGCTCATGTTCTCTAGACAAATCAAATCAAAGTGTATTTGTCACATGCGCCGAATACAACAAGTGTAGACCTTACAGTGAAATGCTTACTTACAGACTCTAACCAATAGTGCAAAAAAGGTATTAGGTGAACAATAGGTAAGTAAAGAAATAAAACAACAGTTAAAAGACAGGCTATATACAGTAGCGAGGCTACATACAGACACCGGTTAGTCAGGCAGATTGAGGTAGTATGTACATGTAGACATCGTTAAAGTGATTATGCATATATGATGAACAGAGAGTAGCAGTAGCATAAAGGGGTTTGGTGGGACACAATGCGGATAGATAGCCCGGTTAGCCAATGTGTGGGAGCCCTGGTTGGTCGGCCCAACTGAGGTAGTATGTACATGAATGTATAGTTAAAATGACTATGCATATATGATAAACAGAGAGTAGCAGCAGCGTAAAAAGAGGGGTTATATGTTGGGTTATAATATCAACAGTTTGCTGATAAAGATGACAGGTTATATGTTGGGTTATACTATCAACAGTTTGCTGATGCAGATGACAGGTTATATGTTGGGTTATACTATCAACAGTTTGCTGATAAAGATGACAAGTTATATGTTGGGTTATACTATCAACAGTTTGCTGATAAAGATGACAGGTTATATGTTGGGTTATACTATCAACAGTTTGCTGATGCAGATGACAGGTTATATGTTGGGTTATACTATCAACAGTTTGCTGATAAAGATGACAAGTTATATGTTGGGTTATACTATCAACAGTTTGCTGATAAAGATGACAGGTTATATGTTGGGTTATACTATCAACAGTTTGCTGATAAAGATGACAGGTTATATGTTGGGTTATACTATCAACAGTTTGCTGATAAAGATGACAGGTTATATGTTGAGATCGATTAGAGCAAGATCATTCTTATTTGTTAATTGGCAGCTAAGTGAATCATCGTCATGTCACTAGCATACAAATGAAGACCCATGATGTTTATTGGAAAGGAGCATCAAGCTCATCACTGTGCACTTTCACCACCCTGTGGGAGGACAACACAACATGCACTACATGACCAAAAGTATGTGGACACCTGCTCGTGGAACATCTCATTCCAAAATCATGGAATTGGTCCCCCCTTTGCTGCTATAATAGCCTGCACTCTTCTGGGAAGGCGTTCCACTTGGTGTTGGAACATTGCTGCGGGGACTTACTTCCATTCAGCCACAAGAGCATTAGTGAGGTTGGGCACTGATGTTGGGTGATTAGGCCTGGCCTGCAGTCGGCTTTCCAATTCCTCCCAAAGGTGTTCAATAGGATGGAGGTCATGGCTCTGTGCAGGCCAGTCAAGTTCTTCCACACCGATCTCAACAAACAACTTCTGTATGGGCCTCGCTTTGTGCACGGAGGCATCGTCATGCTGAAACAGGAAAGGGCCTTCCCCAAACTGTTTCCGCAAAGTTGGAAGCACAGAATCGTCTAGAGTGTCATTCTATCTATGCTGTAGCATTAAGATTTCCCTTCACTGTAACTCAGTGGTGGAAAAAGAACCCAATTGTCATACTTAAAAGAAAATGACTCAACTAAAAGTTAGTCACCCAGTAAAATTCTACTTGAGTAAAATATGCTTAAGAATCAAAAGTAAATGGAATTGCTAAAATATACTTAAATATCAAAAGTATAAATAATTTCAAATTCCTTATATGAAGCAATTCAGACTGCAGCATTTTTTATTTATTTTTATTTATTTAGGGATAACCAGGGGAACACTCCAACACACAGACATCATGAAGCATGTGTTTAGTGAGTCCGCTGGATCAGATGCTGTAGGGATGACAAGAGATGTTCTCTTGATACGTGTGTGAATTAGACCATTTTCCTTTCCTGCTAAGCATTCAAAATGTGACGAGTACTTTTGGGTGTCAGGGAAAATGTACGGAGTAAAAAGTACAAAATCTTCTTTAGGAATGTAGTGAAATAAAAGCTGTCAGAAATATAAATAGCAAAGTAAAATACAGATACCCAAAAAAACTACTTAAGTAGTACTTTCAATTATTTTTACTTAGTTACAGCAGTGGTGTAAAGTACTTAAGGATCCTAGCCCGAACCATGAAAAACAACCCCAGACCATTATTCCTCCTCCACCAAACTTTACAGCTGGCACTATGCATTCGGGCAGGTAGCGTTTTCCTGGCATCTGCCAAACCCGGATTCGTCCATGGGACTGCCAGATGGTGAAGTGTGATTCATCAATCCAGAGAACGTGTTTCCACTGCTCCAGAATCCAATGGCGGCGAACTTTACACCACTCCAGCCAACGCTTGGCATTGCCGATGGTGTGGTGGTTTCTCAGCCATGGAAACCCATTTGATGATGCTCCCAAACGAACAGTTCTTGTGCTGACGTTGATTCCAGAGGCAGTTTGGAACTCTGTAGTGAGTGTTGCAACCGAAGACAGACAATTTTTACACAGCGGTCCCGTTCTGTGAGCTTGTGTGGCCTACCACTTCGCGGCTGAGCCGTTGTTGCTCCTGAACATTTCCACTTCACAATAACAGCATTTACATTTGACCAGAGCAACTCGGTCTACTGTAAATGGGCAGAAATTTGACGAACTGACTTGTTGGAAAGGTGGCATCTTATTACGGTGGCATCCTATGACAATAAGGCCATTCTACTGTCAATGTTTGTCTATGGAGATTGCATGGCGGTGTGCTCGATTTTACACACCTGTCAGCAACGAGTGTGGCTGAAATAGACAAATCCACTAATCTGAAGGGGTGTCTGCATACTTTTGTATATATAGTGTTTCTTTCCATGTGTGACTTCGAATTTACCTCCATATGATGGTTATTATATCAACAATTGGGCAAGAAATCATTTCCAACCGCAATTTGTTGCATAATTCATTTTACAGACACTAAAAGATCCCACAAAGTCAAACAAACAAATTGTCTGTCGACGTTTCTGAAATTGTTCCAACACTTCCTGTTTCCATCACAGCTTTCGTGCTTTTTTTATAGTGTGGCCTTATTTGCCAAAAATCTGTGGATTCAAACGTCGTTAATGATAAACATCAAAGTAATCTTTTCGTGACTAATGGATTTTCCTGAGACTTCCGATTGGTAGGTTTATACTGAGCTTGTCTGTGATTGGTGGGTTCTGTGTTCCAGCCACTCAGCTGAAGCCAGACGAGGGAACCCCAGATCTCACAGCAGGCCTAGTGAGAGTCAGAATGGAGACAGATGGAACACTGCATGATGTTATGGAGCACGACATCCACAAGGTACTCTCTCTCTCTCCCCTGACTTCCTCAGTCTTTCCTTTACCCTCTCTCTATTCCTTCCTCTCTCTCCATCCCTCTCTCACATGGTCTTTCTCTCTACAATATCTCTCCTTTCTGACATCTCTCTCTCTCTCTGTCCCTCTCTTTTTCTCTCCAGTTGAATCCCTCTGAGTTGGACCTGTGTGAGGACTTGAGTGAACTGCAGAGTGTGAATGAGTGTGGAGCACTCCACACGTTAACCAGTCGAGCTAAAGCCAGCCTGCCTCTCACACACGCAGGACCCAACCTGCTCAACTTCTGGCCTCCACTGAACCAACACGGCAAGGTGAGCACACACACACACGTTCTTTTCCTGTAGTTAGATTGGAACCAGATGATAATTGAATATTGATGTCTCCTCTCCCCAGACCCCTCGCTCCCGTCGTGGGGACAGTGTGTGGGACGCTCCCCCCTGCCCTGGCCGCTCTAGTCAGGCGTGTCTATGTCTCCATGGTGGGCACCCGCAGGGACCAGAGTGTGTGTGCGGTGGGACGCAGCGGCACAGGCAAGACCACCTCCTGCCAAGCCTTCACACACACACTCCTCAAACAGGCTGGCACTGCCGGAGACCGCATCAGTGGTTAGTACCTGTGTGTTCCTGCATGCATGCGTAATGTCATGTGATATAAAGTATTTTTGTATAATGTATATGGAGTGTTGGAGATAATAGCACATTGTGTATAATGTTATCTCTCCATCTGTTTGTGTGTGTGTCTGTGTGTGTCCAGTGGAGCGTATCCAGGCAGTGTTCACAATCTTGAGGTCGTTTGGGTGTGTGAGCTCTCAGCACAGTGATGCCTCTTCTCGCTTCGCCATGGTTCTTTCTCTGGACTTCAACCATGCTGGACTGGCCTCTGCCGGACACCTACAGGTAAACACACACACAGGCACGCACACACAAGTACAAAACATGCACGCACACACATTGTTGCCCATTATAAAAGTGTATTGCTTATACTGCTATGTACAATATCATTGTCTCAATGCCCAATCATTTCTTCCTCTCTCCTCTCCTCCAGACTATGATGTTAGAGAAGTGGAGGGTGTGTCAGAAGATGGAGGGAGAGAGTAACTTCCTGGTATTCTCCCAGATGCTGGCTGGACTCAGTACAGAGATGAGGTACACACACACACACACCCACACACACACACACACACACAAACACACTCTCACTCACTCACTCACATGACTTCCTGTCTCCTCCTGATAGGACGGAGTTGCAGATGCACCAATTCCCAGAGGCCAACTCTTTTGGAATAGTCCCTCCCACCAAGGTAACCAGGAAGTGTTGCTAACCTTTGTGTTTTTTGGCCATATTGCTTACTCTACCCCATTTAAACTCAGTTTTTCACAATTCCTGACATTTAATCCTAGTAAAAATTCCCTGTCTTAGGTCAGTTAGGATCACCACTTTATTTTAAGAATGTGAAATGTCAGAATAATAGTAGAGAGAATGATTTATGTCAGCTTTTATTTCTTTCATCACATTCCCAGTGGGTCAGAAGTTTACATACACTCAATTAGTATTTGGTAACATTGCATTTAAATTGTTTAACTTGGGTCAAACATTTCAGGTAGCCTTCCATAAGCTTCCCACAATAAGTTGGGTGAATTTTGGCCCATCCCTCCTGACAGAGCTGGTATAACTGAGTCAGGTTTGTAGGCCTCCTTGCTCGCACACACTTTTTCATTTCTGCCCACAAATTTTCTATAGGATTGAGGTCAGGGCTTTGTGATGGCCACTCCAATACCTTGACTTTGTGGTCCTTAAGCCATTTTGCCACAACTTTGGAAGTATGCTTGGGGTCATTGTCCACTTGGAAGACCCATTTGCGACCAAGCTTCAACTTCCTGACTTATGTCTTGAGATGTTGCTTCAATATATCCACATAATTTTCCTCCCTCATGATGCCATCTATTTTGTGAAGTTCACCAGTCCCTCCTGCAGTAAAGCACCCCCCACAACATGATGCTGCCACCCCCGTGCTTCAAGGTAGGGATGGTGTTCTTCGGCTTAACAAGCCTCCCCCTTTTTCCTCCAAACATAACGATGGTCATTATGGCCATCAGACCAGAGGACATTCCTCCAAAAAGTACGATCTTTGTCCCCATGTGCAGTTGCAAACTGTAGTCTGGCTTTTTTTATGGCGGTTTTGGAGCAGTGGCTTCTTCCGTGCTGAGCGGCCTTTCAGGTTATGTCGATATAGGACTCGTTTTACTGTGGATATAGATACTTTTGTACCTGTTTCCTCCAGCATCTTCACCGGGTCCTTTGCTGTTGTTCTGGGATTGATTTGCACTTTTTGCACCAAAGTACGTTCATCTCGAGGAGACAGAATGCGTCTCCTTCCTGAGCGGTATGACGGCTGCGTGGTCCCATGGTGTTTATACTTGCATACTATGGTTTGTACAGATGAACGTGGTACCTTCAGGTGTTTGGAAATTGCTCCCAAGGATGAACCAGACTTGTGGAGGTCTACAACGTTTTGTCTGAGGTCTTGGCTGATTTCTTTAGATTTTCCCATGATGTCAAGCAAAGAGGCACTGAGTTTGAAGGTAGGCCTTGAAATACATCCACAGGTACACCTCCAATTGAGTCAAATTATTAGCCAATTAGCCTCTCAGAAGCTTCTAAAGCCATGACATCATTTTCCAAGCTGTTTAAAGGCACAGTCAACTTAGTGTATGTACACTTCTGACCCACTGGAATTGTGATACAGTGAATTATAAGTAAATTCATCTGTCTGTAAACAATTGTTGGAAAAATGACTTGTGTCTTGCACAAGGTAGATGTCCTAACCGACTTGCCAAAACTATAGTTTGTTAACAAGAAATTTGTGGAATGGTTGAAAAACGAGTTTTAATGACTCCAACCTAAGTGTATGTAAACTTCTGACTTCAACTGTACTAATAGGCCCTACTTCCTACCATCTGTGTCCTCCTCCCTCCTCTCCTTCCATCCCTCCATCAGGTGGAAGAAAAGCAGCGTGCATCGGTGGCCTTCACCAAGCTGCTTATTGCCATGGAAACACTGGGCTTCTCGGCCAATGAGCAACGAGCAATATGGCATGTCCTGGCAGGGTTGTACCATCTGGGAGCAGCGGGGGCATGTAAAGGTATAGAGTTTATACCATAGACTGTACCATCATCTCTCTCTTCATACCATATACAGTGAGGGAAAAAAGTATTTTATCCCATGCTGATTTTGTACGTTTGCCCACTGACAAAGAAATGATCAGTCTATAATTTTAATGGTAGGTTTATTTGAACAGTGAGAGACAGAATAACAACACTAAAATCCAGAAAAACGCATATGAAAAATTTTATAAATTGATTTGCATTTTAATGAGGGAAATACGTATTTGACCCCTCTGCAAAACATGACTTAGTACTTGGTGGCAAAACCCTTGTTGGCAATCACAGAGGTCAGACATTTCTTGTAGTTGGCCACCAGGTTTGCACACATCTCAGGAGGGTTTTTGTCCCACTCCTCTTTGCAGATCTTCTCCAAGTCATTAAGGTTTCGAGGCTGACGTTTGGCAACTCGAACCTTCAGCTCCCTCCACAGATTTTCTATGGGATTAAGGTCTGGAGACTGGCTAGGCCACTCCAGGACCTTAATGTGCTTCTTCTTGAGCCACTCCTTTGTTGCCTTGGCCGTGTGTTTTGGGTCATTGTCATGCTGGAATACCCATCCACGACCCATTTTCAATGCCCTGGCTGAGGGCCACGTCCATCGTCCCTTTGATGCGGTGAAGTCCTGTCCCCTTAGCAGAAAAACACCCCCAAAGCATAATGTTTCCACCTCCATGTTTGACGGTGGGGATGGTGTTCTTGGGGTCATAGGCAGCATTCCTCCTCCTCCAAACACGGTGAGTTGAGTTGATGCCAAAGAGCTCCATTTTGGTCTCATCTGACCACAACCCTTTCACCCAGTTGTCCTCTGAATCATTCAGATGTTCATTGGCAAACTTCAGACGGGCATGTATATGTGCTTTCTTGAGCAGGGGGACCTTGCGGGCGCTGCAGGATTTCAGTCCTTCACGGCGTAGTGTGTTACCAATTGTTTTCTTGGTGACTATGGTCCCAGCTGCCTTGAGATCATTGACAAGATCCTCCCGTGTAGTTCTGGGCTGATTCCTCACCGTTCTCATGATCATTGCAACTCCACGAGGTGAGATCTTGCATGGAGCCCCAGGCCGAGGGAGATTGACAGTTCTTTTGTGTTTCTTCCATTTGTGAATAATCGCACCAACTGTTGTCACCTTCTCACCAAGCTGCTTGGCGATGGTCTTGTAGCCCATTCCAGCCTTGTGTAGGTCTGCAATCTTGTCCCTGACATCCTTGGAGAGCTCTTTGGTCTTGGCCATGGTGGAGAGTTTGGAATCTGATTGATTGATTGCTTCTGTGGACAGGTGTCTTTTATACAGGTAACAAGCTGAGATTGGGAGCACTCCCTTTAAGAGTGTGCTTCTAATCTCAGCTCGTTACCTCTATAGAAGACACCTGGGAGCCAGAAATCTTTCTGATTGAGAGGGGGTCAAATACTTATTTCCCTCAATAAAATGCAAATCATTTTATAAAATTTTTCACATGCGTTTTTCTTGATTTTTTTGTTGTTATTCTGTCTCTCACTGTTAATAAACCTACCATTAAAATTATAGACTGATCATTTCTTTGTCAGTGGGCAAACTTACAAAATCAGCAAGGGATCAATTACTTTTTTCCCTCACTGTACTACAGTGCATTCGGAAAGTATTTAGACCCCTTGACCTTTTCCACATTTTTCTAGGTTACAGCCTTATTCTAAAATTGATTAAATATTTTTTTCCCCTCATCAATCTACACACAATACCCCATAATGCAAAAACATTTTTTTTTTTTGCAAATTTATTAAAAATAAAAAACTGAAATATTACATTTTACATAAGTATTTAGACACTTTACTCAGCACTTTGTTGAAGATCCTTTGGCAGTGATTACAGCCTTGAGTCTTCTTGGGTATGACACTGCAAGCATGGCACACCTTGGCACACCTTGGCACAGCTATTTTCAGGTCGCTCCAGAGACGGGTTCAAGTCCGGGCTCTGGCTGGGCCACTCAAGGACATTCAGAGACTTGTCCCCAAGCCACTCCTGCGTTGTCTTGGCTGTGTGCTTAGGGTCATTGTTTTTTTGGAAGGTGAACCTTCACCCCAGTCTGAGATCCTGAGCACTCTGAAGCTAGGAAGAGTCTTGGTGTTTCCAAACTTCTTCCATTTAAGAATGATGGAGGCCACTGTGTTCTTGGGGACCTTCAATGCTGCAGACATTTTTTGGTACCCTTCCCCAGATCTGTGCCTCGACACAATCCTGTTCCAGAGCTCTACGGACAATTCCTTCGACCTCATGGCCTGGTTTTTGCTCTGACATGAACTGTCAACTGTGGGACCTCATATAGACAGGTGTGTGCCTTTCCAAATCATGTCCAATCAATTGAATTTACCACAGGTTGACTCCAATCAAGTTGTAGAACATCTCAAGGATGATCAATGGAAACAGGATGAACCTGAGCTCAATTTCGAGTCTCATAGCAAAGGTTCTGAATACCAGTTTTTGCTTTTTCATTATGGGTTATTGTGTGTAGATTGCTGAGTTTTTTATTTGCATTTAATCCATTTTAGAATAAGATTAACGTAATAACATTTTGAAAAAGTCAAGGGGTCTGAATACTTTCCCGAAGACATATATACTTTATATACTGTAGTTTAGCGGTTAGTAGGACCTATGAAAATATGACAGTCATGCCAATACTTTCTCTTTCAGTTTTCCACCCTCTTCTTTTCTTTTTCCCTCCCCTTTTTCTCCCCTCCCTCCCTTCCCCTGTGCTCCTCTCCCCACCTCCCCTGTCCTCCTCTCCCCACCTCCCCTCCTCACCCAGTGGGGCGTAGGGCATTTGTGAGTTTCAACAGTGCCCAGGTGGCCAGCAGTGTATTGGGGTGTGAGGGGGAGGAGCTCCACACAGCAGTGTTCAAACACCACCTCAGACAGCTGCTGCAGAGAGCCACCGGGGGCGGCAGAGAGAGACACGCTACTACTGATGCAGAGGAGGGTAAGATAGACACACACAGATACTCGCAAGCTGGCAGACACACACAAACATACACACACACACTCTGTCACTCCAAACTGGTCTCAGAGCGTTTCGTATTATTCTGTAGGTAAATCCAGTTAGTATGATATGTTACGTTTCGTATGGTATGTATTAATTTGTGGATGTCCATCATTCATTTCGTATGATATGTTCCGAATTTGCAAAACATACAATATGTTATGAAATTGCACAAGGTACTATATGTTCCGATTTGCATAGCATACTGTATGTTCCGAATTTGCAAAACGTAATATATATTATGAATTTGCAAAACGTAATATATGTTATGAATTCTAGCTAGGTGGTTAACGTTAGCTAGGCTAGAGGGGTTAGGGCTAAGGTTAGGATTTATGTTAAAGGATTAAGGTTTGGGTTAGGGGAAAGGTTAGCTAAAAGGGTTAAAGTTAGGGGAAGGGTTAGCTAACATGCTAAGTAGTTAAAAAGTAGTAAGTAGTTGAAAAGTTGCTAACTGGCTACTAAATGAGATTTGAACTGTCAACCTTTGGGTTGCTAGATGTTGGCATTATACGCCCACCCATCCACCACTACCCTACTTTCATTTCTGCCTTAAGTAACCATCTGTCTTAGGTAACCATACCAAACATAACATATCATACTTATTTGAGTGTCCCGGATTTACATTTACTATGTTACGTCTAGTCTATGAGAACAGGCTGGTCACTCTGCCTCATCCTCTGCCTCATCTCTCTCTCTGTCTAGGTCCCAGGATGAGTGCTACTCAGTGTGTAGATGGCATGGCTTCTGGACTGTATGAAGAACTCTTCACGGCTATAGTGTCACTTATCAACAGGTACAAGCACACATTCTATCATCACACACACCTTTTATTTTTGCCTGTTCAAGACTAGTAGAGTACAGAGTATCAAGAGTCATCTGTTTGTGGAGTTGTGATGTAGAGCCACCTCAGACATTGTAGTATCTATATACGTGAGTATATGTGGTAGTGGTGAGGTGAGCCTGGGTGTTTCCTGCTGTCTCTCCCCAGGGCTCTGAGCTCTCAGCAGCTGACATTAGCCTCTGTGATGGTGGTGGACACTCCAGGCCTCCGCAACCCCAGACACAGTGGAGAGGAGAGGGCTGCAGGCTGGTCTGAACTTTGTCATAACTACCTACAAGAGAGACTGCTGGAGTACTACTACACACACACCTTCACACACACACTGGAAAGATACGCACAGGTACAGTAACACACACACTCATGTAATGTGATACTGGTTCACCTGTATGACTGCTAAGAGTGTGTACTGTTCTGTTGTTCCAGGACAGAGTTCAAGTAGACTTTGAAGCTCCAGAGACCAGTCCTGCTGAGGTGGTGTCCTCCATAGACCAGCCTGCACTACAGGTAACACACACACAACCGTATGCTACCTGCACCTATCACACATAACCGTCTGCTACCTGTACCTAACACACACAACCGTCTGCTACCTGTACCTAACACACACAGCCGTCTGCTACCTGCACCTATCACACACAACCGTCTGCTACCTGTACCTAACACACACAACCGTCTGCTACCTGTACCTAACACACATAACCGTCTGCTACCTGTACCTAACACACATAACCGTCTGCTACCTGTACCTAACACACATAACCGTCTGCTACCTGTACCTAACACACATAACCGTCTGCTACCTGTACCTAACACACACAACCGTCTGCTACCTGCACCTAACACACACACAACCGTCTGCTATCTGTACCTAACACACACACAACCGTCTGCTACCTGTACCTAACACACACACAACCATCTGCTACCTGTACCTAACACACACACAACCGTCTGCTACCTGCACCTAACACACACACAACCGTCTGCTACCTGCACCTAACACACACACAACCGTCTGCTACCTGTACCTAACACACACACAACCGTCTGCTACCTGTACCTAACACACACACAACCGTCTGCTACCTGTACCTAACACACACACAACCGTCTGCTACCTGTACCTAACACACACACAACCGACTGCTACCTGTACCTAACACACACAACCATCTGCTACCTGTACCTAACACACACACAACCGTCTGCTACCTGTACCTAACACACACAACCATCTGCTACCTGTACCTAACACACACACAACCGTCTGCTACCTGTACCTAACACACACACAACCGTCTGCTACCTGCACCTAACACACACAACCGTCTGCTACCTGTACCTAACACACACACACAACCGTCTGCTACCTGTACCTAACACACACAAACCGTCTAATGCCTGCACCTAACACACACACAACCGTCTGCTACCTGCACCTAACACACACACATCCGTCTGCTACCTGCACCTAACACACACACAACAGTCTGCTACCTGTACCTAACACACACACACACACAACAGTCTGCTACCTGCACCTAACACACACAACCGTCTGCTACCTGCACCTAACACACACACAACCGTCTGCTACCTGCACCTAACACACACACACAACCGTCTGCTACCTGTACCTAACACACACAAACCGTCTGCTGCCTGCACCTAACACACACACAACAGTCTGCTACCTGTACCTAACACACACACACACAACCGTCTGCTACCTGCACCTAACACACACACACAACCGTCTGCTACCTGTACCTAACACACACAAACCGTCTGCTGCCTGCACCTAACACACACACAACCGTCTGCTACCTGTACCTAACACACACAACCGTCTGCTACCTGTACCTAACACACACAAACCGTCTGCTGCCTGCACCTAACACACACACAACCGTCTGCTACCTGCACCTAACACACACAACCGTCTGCTACCTGTACCTAACACACACACAACCGTCTGCTACCTGCACCTAACACACACACAACAGTCTGCTACCTGTACCTAACACACACACACACAACAGTCTGCTACCTGCACCTAACACACACAACCGTCTGCTACCTGCACCTAACACACACACAACCGTCTGCTACCTGCACCTAACACACACACAACCGTCTGCTACCTGCACCTAACACACACACAACCGTCTGCTACCTGTACCTAACACACACACAACCGTTGATTGATTTGCTACCTGTACCTAACACACACACAACCGTCTGCTACCTGTACCTAACACACACACAACCGACTGCTACCTGTACCTAACACACACAACCATCTGCTACCTGTACCTAACACACACACAACCGTCTGCTACCTGTACCTAACACACACACAACCGTCTGCTACCTGCACCTAACACACACAACCGTCTGCTACCTGTACCTAACACACACAACCATCTGCTACCTGTACCTAACACACACACAACCGTCTTCTACCTGTACCTAACACACACACAACCGTCTGCTACCTGCACCTAACACACACAACCGTCTGCTACCTGTACCTAACACACACACACAACCGTCTGCTACCTGTACCTAACACACACAAACCGTCTAATGCCTGCACCTAACACACACACAACCGTCTGCTACCTGCACCTAACACACACACATCCGTCTGCTACCTGCACCTAACACACACACAACAGTCTGCTACCTGTACCTAACACACACACACACACACAACAGTCTGCTACCTGCACCTAACACACACAACCGTCTGCTACCTGCACCTAACACACACACAACCGTCTGCTACCTGCACCTAACACACACACACAACCGTCTGCTACCTGTACCTAACACACACAAACCGTCTGCTGCCTGCACCTAACACACACACAACAGTCTGCTACCTGTACCTAACACACACACACACAACCGTCTGCTGCCTGCACCTAACACACACACAACCGTCTGCTACCTGCACCTAACACACACAACCGTCTGCTACCTGTACCTAACACACACACAACCGTCTGCTACCTGCACCTAACACACACACAACAGTCTGCTACCTGTACCTAACACACACACACACAACAGTCTGCTACCTGCACCTAACACACACAACCGTCTGCTACCTGCACCTAACACACACACAACCGTCTGCTACCTGCACCTAACACACACACAACCGTCTGCTACCTGCACCTAACACACACACAACCGTCTGCTACCTGTACCTAACACACACACAACCGTCTGCTACCTGTACCTAACACACACAACCGTCCCGGGCACAGACTGGCCTCACTAGATGAACATGGTGTGTGTTTGTGTGTCCGTGTGTGTGTGTTAGGTGCGAGGGGCGGAGGGAGACCCCAGAGGACTGCTGTGGGTTCTGGATGAGGAGATGGTGACTCCAGGATCGACAGAAAATACTGTCCTGGAGAGAGTCTGCCAGTACTACAGCTCTACTGGTGAGAGCGTAGGGTGGGGAGGGTGGGGAGAGTGGAGAGAGAGATAATGCCATTTGAAATGTGAGTCTAATGTTTACTGTTCATTTTTATTGCTTATTTCACTTTTGATTATTATCTATTTTACTTGCTTTGACAATGTAAACATGCCAATAAAGTCCTTAGGGAGGGCAGGAGAGAGAGAGAGAGAGAGAGAGAGAGAGAGAGAGAGAGAGAGAGAGAGAGAGAGAGAGAGAGAGAGAGAGAGAGAGAGAGAGAGAGAGAGAGAGAGAGAGAGAGAGAGAGAGAGAGAGAGAGAGAGAGAGAGAGAGAGAGAGAGAGAGAACCGTAACCACTGCAGAACCTGAGACAGAGCTGCATTACCTGACAAAATATAAAACAATTAGAGACTGTCATTTCCCCAAATTTGAAACCCTTATTCAAGGTTTCAAAGACCTCTCTGATGAGAGTAGGCTACCCGTCCTGTTGGGGGAGGACGCAGAGAGCTGTGGGTTGGCAGCGCACTACATTTCTGCCTGCCATAAGATGAGAGACAGTGTCTGACAGACAGTTTCAGTGATACAGAAGATATTGTGTGATTCTGTTGTATGGTAGCATAGAAGTTCAGTTCTAATCTCTGGTTTGTCTGTCCTCAGTGCGTCAGTGTGAGCAGCCCCTGCAGTGTGAGGTGAGCCACCTGATGGGTTCTGACCCGGTCAGATATGACCTGACAGGGTGGTTCAGCCTGGTCCAGAACAATCCTTCTGCTCTCAACGCCATCTCACTGCTGCAGAATTCCTCTGTGTAAGTGTTGCCAAATCTCAGATCCACCCTCCACCCTAGTTACTAACCCCTAACCATGTTACCATATTGCTTTTATCCATTTAACTATTTCAGATCAATAAGATGTGTATGTGTGTTTATTGAAATGATATCCAATAAATTGTTTTTGAATGAATTAAATGTTGTCTTCAGCCTTTCACTCTCTCTCTCTCTCTCTCTCTCTCTCTCTCTCTCTCTCTCTCTCTCTCTCTCTCTCTCTCTCCTCCCCCCCATGTCTTTCCCTCTCTTTACTCCTCTACCTCTCTTTCTCTCTCTCCATTTCCAGTGGTGTAGTGAAGGCGTTATTCGGCCCACGTGCCTCTGTGCCCCCTCTGTGTCGTGGTTTGGGAGGGGTGGAGGGGGGCAGCCAGCGCTCGCTACAGAGGAGTGGCACCGTCAGAAAGACCTTCAGTGGAGGAATGGCCGCCATACGCCGACACTCCCACTGTATATCAGTCAAACTACAGGCCGTAAGTACCCTAATACACACTCCCACTGTATATCAGTCAAACTACAGGCCGTAAGTACCCTAATACACACTCCCACTGTATATCAGTTAAGCTACAGGCTGTAAGTACACTAATACACACTCCCACTGTATATCAGTGAAACTACAGGCTGTAAGTACACTAATACACACTCCCACTGTATATCAGTCAAACTACAGGCCGTAAGTACCCTAATACACACTCCCACTGTATATCAGTCAAGCTACAGGCCGTAAGTACCCTAATACACACTCCCACTGTATATCAGTCAAGCTCCAGGCTGTGAGTACACTAATACAAACTCCCACTGTATATCAGTCAAACTAGAGGCCGTAAGTACCGTATTACACACTCCCACTTTATAATCAGTCAAACTACAGGCCGTAAGTACCCTAATACACACTCCCACTGTATATCAGTCAAACTACAGGCCGTAAGAACCCTAATACACACTCCCACTATATATCAGTCAAACTACAGGCCGTAAATACCGTATTACACACTCCCACTTTATAATCAGTCAAACTACAGGCCATAAGTAACCTAATACATACTCCCACTGTATATCAGTCAAGCTACAGGCCGTAAGTACCCTAATACACACTCCCACTGTATATCAGTCAAACTACAGGCCGTAAGAACCCTAATACACACTCCCACTGTATATCAGTCAAACTACAGGCCGTAAGTGCCGTATTACACACTCCCACTTTATAATCAGTCAAACTACAGGTCGTAAAGAACCTAATACACACTCCCACTATATATCAGTGAAACTACAGGCCGTAAGTACCGTATTACACACTCCTACTGTATATCAGTCAAACTACAGGCCGTAAATACCGTATTACACACTCCCACTTTATAATCAGTCAAACTGCAGGCCGTAAGTAACCTAATACACACTCCCACTGTATATCAGTGAAACTACAGGCCGTAAGTAACCTAATACACACTCCCACTGTATATTAGTGAAACTACAGGCTGTAACTAGCATAATACACCCCCCCTTCTAGGATGCTCTATTGAATCTGATTCGTCGAGCCAGTCCAGTGTTCCTGCAGTGTGTGGGTGCTAAGACAGACAGCGGTGGTGGAGGATTCGATGTCCCGGCTCTCAGGATCCAGCTTCACTCTACACACATCCTCCCCGCTCTGCAGCTCTACCGCACAGGTTAGTGTTAGCCTAGAATTAGCCCTCAGATAGATGTGCACAGTGTAGTTTAGCAGAGCGTTAGCCATTCTGCACAGGTTATATAGTTGATAATTTGGGAATTTTGGTGCCAGCATAGTGCTGACCTGTATAGCCATGGCTGACCCACCCTATTCCATCTCTCTCTCTCTCTCAGGTTATCCGGAACATATGACTCTGAGTGACTTCAGGTGTCGTTTCCAGGCTCTGTCTCCTCCGGTCATGAAACGCTATGGTTCAGTCTTCATCACCCCGGACGAAAGGAAGGCAGTGGAGGAGCTGCTGGTAGAACTGGATCTGGACAAGAAGAGTATCGTACTGGGAGCCTGCAGGGTGAGAGTGAGAGATAGAGAGAGAGAGAGAGCTTCTGACTAGGAGTACTGAGCTCCATAATGTTAGTCTCTGACACACTGTGTCTCTGTAGATTAGTTACATTGACTGTAGTAACTTTCCCTCCCTCTTTCTGTCTCTCACTCCCTCTCTCTCTCCCTGTCTGTTTCTCTCCCTCCCTACCTCACCCTTCTCTCTCTCTCTTCCCTTCTCTCCACTCTCTTTCTGTCTCGCCCTTCTTTCTTCCCGTCCTCCCCCCAGGTGTTTATGAAGCGAGGTGTGTTAAAGTACCTGGACCAGCAGAGAGACAAGTTGGTCAGTGTCTGGCTGGTTCAGCTACAGGCTGCCTGTATGGGACACCTGGCTAGACAACAACACCGCAAAATGAAGGCGAGTTTGACCCATGACCACTAACCCCTGACCCAGAACCATTAGCCTACATGTCTGTCAGGTGTACTGTGCTAGGTTAGGTAGGTGCAGTTGTAACGTGTGTGTGTGTGTCCAGGTGCAGGTGTAAACCAGGTGTGTTATGTTAGGATAGGTGTAGGTGTAACAAATTGGTCACATCCACATATTTAGCAGATGTTATTGCAGGTGTAGCGAAATGCTTGTGTTCCTAGCTCCAACAGTGCAGTAGTATCTGACAATTCACAACAATACACACACATCTAAAGTAAAAGAATGGAGTTAAGAAATATATAAATATTAGGACGAGCAATGTCGGAGTGGCGTTGACTAAAATACAGTAGAATAGAATACAGTATATACATATGAAATGAGTAAAGCAGTATGAAAACATTATTAAAGTGACTAGTGTTCCATTATTAAAGTGACCAGTGATTCCATGTCTATGTATATACTGTAGGGCAGCAGCCTCTAAGGTGCAGGGATGAGTAACCAGGTGGAAGCCTGATAGTGATGGCTATTTAGCAGTCTGATGGCCTTGAGATAGAAGCTGTTTTTCAGTCTCTCGGTCTCAGCTTTGATGCATCTGTACTGACCTCGCCTTCTGGATGATAGCGGGGTGAACAGGCAGTGGCTCGGGTGGTTGTTGTCCTTGATGATCTTTTTTGCCTTCCTGTGACATAGGGTGCTGTAGGTGTCCTGGAGGGCAGGCAGTGTGCTTCCGGTGATGTGTTGGGCAGACCGCACCACCCTCTGGAGAGCCCTGTGGTTACGGGCAGTGCAGTTGACGTACCAGGTGGTGATACAGCCCGACAGGATGCTCTCAATTGTGCATCTGTAAAAGTTTGTGAGGGCCAAGCCAAATTTCTTCAGCCTCCTGAGGTTGAAGAGACGCTGTTGCACCTTCTTCCCCACACTGTCTGTGTGGGTGGACCATTTCAGTTTGTCGGTGATGTGTACGCCGAGGAACTTGAAGCTTTTCAGCTACTCCACTGCGGTCCCATCGATGTGGATAGGGGCGTGCTCCCTCTGAAGTCCACGATCAGCTTCTTCGTTTTGTTGAGGGAGAGGTTCTTTTCCTGCCACCACTCAGCCAGAGCTCTCCTCCCTGTAGGCTGTCTCGTCATTGTTAGTAATAAGGCCTACAACTGTTGTGCCATCTGCAAACTTGATGATTGAGTTTGAAGCATGCGTGGCCATGGAGTCATGGGTGACCAGGGAGTGCAGGAGGGTGCTGAGCACACTCCCTTGTGGGGCCCCTGTGTTGAGGATCAGCGAAGTGGGAGTGTTGTTCTCACCTTTGTGAGAATGCTGTTCATTGACTACAGCTCAGCGTTCAACACCATATTGCCCACAAAGCGCATCACTAAGCTAAGGACTCTGGGACTAAACACCTCCCTCTGCAACTGGATCCTGGACTTCCTGACGGGCCGCCCCCAGGTGGTAAGAGTAGGCAACAACACGTCTGCCACGCTGATCCTTAACACTGGGGCCCCTCAGGGGTGTGTACTTAGTCCCCTCCTGTATTCCCTGTTCACCCACGACTGCATGGCCAAACACGACTCAAACACCATCATTAAGTTTTCTGACAACACAACAGTGGTAGGCCTGATCACAGACAACGATGAGACGGCCTATAGTCGAGGAGGTCAGAGAACTGGCAGTGTGGTGCCAGGACAACAACCTCTCCCTCAATGTGAACAAGACAAAGGAGCTGATTGTGGACTACAGGAAAAGGCGGGCCGAACAGGCCCACATTAACATTGACGGGGCAGTAGTGGAGCGGGTCGAGAGTTTCAAGTTCCTTGGTGTCCACATCACCAACGAACTATCATGGTCCAAGCATACCAAGACAGTCGTGAAGAGGGCACGACAAAACCTTTTCCCCCTCAGGAGACTGAAAAGATTTGTCATGAGTCCACTGATCCTCAAAAGGTTCTACAGCTGCACCATCGAGAGCATCCTGCCCTGTTGCATCACCACCTGGTATGGCAACTGCTCGGGATCTGACCATAAGGTACTACAGAGGGTAGTGCGAACGGCCCAGTGCATCACTGGGGCCAAGCTTCCTGCCATCCAGGACCTATATAATAGGAGGTGTCAGAGGGAAGCCCATAAAATTGTCAGAGACTCCAGTCACTCAAGTTATAGACTGTTTTCTCTGCTAACGCACGGCAAGTGGTACCGGAGCACCAAGTCTAGGACTCAACAGCTTCTACCCCCAAGCCATAAAACTAGTGAACTATTCATAAATTCGCCATCGGACATTTGCATTGACCCCCCCCTCCTCTCCTTTTTGTACACGGCTGCTACTCGCTGTTTGTTTGTTATCTATGCATAGTCACTTGGCCCCCACCTACATGTACAGATTACCTCAACTAGCCTGTACCCCCACACACTGACTCGGTACCGGTGCCCCCTGGGGCAGCAAGTAGCCTAGTGGTTAGAGCGTTGGACTAGTAACCAAAAGGTTGCAAGATCGAATCCCCGAGCTGACATGGTACAAATCTGTCGTTCTGCCCCTGAACAAGGCAGTTAACCCACTGTTCCTAGGCCGTCATTGAAAATAAGAATTTGTTCTTATCTGACTTACCTAGATAAATAAAGGTAAAATGATGACAGAAGTGAGTGCTATGGGGCGATAGTCATTTAGTTCAGTTACCTTTGCTTTCTTGGGTACAGGAACAATGATGGACATCTTGAAGCAAGTGGGGACAGCAGACTGGGATAGGGAGAGATTGAATATGTCCGTAAACACACCAGCCAGCTGGTCTGCGCGTGCTCTGAGGATGCGGCTAGGGATGCCGCCTGGGCCGGCAGCCCTGCGAGGGTTAACACGTTTAAATGTCCTACTCACGTCGGCCACAGAGAACGAGAGCCCACAGTCCTTGGGAGCGGGCCACGTCGGTGGCACTGTGTTATTCTCAAAGCTTGTCCGGGAGCAAGAGGTCGGTGTCCGTGACGTGGCCTGTTTTCCTTTTGTAGTCGGTGATTGTCTGTAGACCCTGCCACATACGTCTCGTGCCTGAGCCGTTGAATTGCGACTCCAGTTTTGTCTCTGTACTGACGATATCATTTGTATCTCTGTGTGTCCCCATACAGGTGAAGCAGATGGCAGTGAGGTGTGTCCAGAGTAACATCCGTACCCTGAGAGGCGTGGCCAAGTGGAGCTGGTGGAAACTGCTGTGTAGAGTACGCCCCCTACTGGATGTTAACATGGATGACCAGAGACTTAGAGCCAAGGAGGTAGGAATCGATTCAGAGACTACTCAGTGATTCAGAGCCAAGGAGGTAGGAATCGATTCAGAGACTACTCAGTGATACGGTGCTAAAAAGGTATGTTAATTCAGAGACTACTCATGATTCAGAGCCAAATAGTAACCACTTAATCCAAAGCCTTTTGAATCGACTCAAAGCCAAAGAGTTATAAGAGCTAAGCTTTATCACTGGATATTTGGTATGTTGTTTAGTAAAATACTCTGATGATTTCCCAGGATGAGATCACGGCTCTGAGACGGCGGCTGGAGAAGTCAGAGAGAGAAAGGAACGAGCTGAGACAGACCACTGACATCCTGGAGACCAAGGTGGATATAGTTTGGGAGGCCTGGAAAGTGTAAAGTTTGAGGGGCTGTAAAGTGTAAAGTTTGATTTAGGGATAGTAATATGTCAAGTTTGGGAGGCCTGTAAAGTGTAAAGTTTGAGGGGCAGTAAAGTGTAAAGTTTGATTTAGGGATAGTAATATGTCAAGTTTGGGAGGCCTGTCAAGTGTAACGTTTGAGTGGGCATTAAAGTGATAGGCTCGTGTGGACAAAGTGTAAAGTAAAGCTTTAGTTATGAATACAGGTGTGGGTGTGTTTGGTCTAGGTGACGGCGGTGTCGTCTGAGCTAAGTGACGAGCGTTTCCGTGGTGAAGCTGTCAGTCAGGCGCTGGACATGGAGAGAGGAGAGAGACTACGACTCACCAGGGAAAACAAGGAACTACAGGTAGTATTACAACAGCACCCTGATAACTCTCCAGTACACAAGGACTAAAGGTGTTGTGTGCCTGAACCCATACAGTACAGTATTCTTCTCTCTTTCTTTCTCTCTCTTTTCTCTCCCTCCCTTTCTCAGGCTCGGCTGGACCAGTGTAAGGTCACCATGGTGACGCTGGAGAAACAGTTGGAGGAGGAGAAACAGAAAGTCCAGAGCAAAGAGTCTGGGACAGGGGCAGGGACAAGCTGGGGAACTACTATAGGTAACTGCCTGTCATTTGGATTGAACAATAGGTGAAACTCACACTCCCTGAATTGACTGCACTGGATGTTACTAACTGTTGATCTGGGTTATACTGCCACCATGAGGCATCAGGGAAAATGCAGAATACATGTCAAAATGGCAGTTTTGACAATTATTCACACAGAACAGGCAACACATGGGGAGGGTTTGGATGGAGGTTGTGGCAGTTTAGGGTTTGGCGGTTAAGGGGTTTGGATTAGCGTTTTAGGAGGGGTGTAGGAACAGGTGGGGGGAATCTGGGAGGATGGGGTGTGGTCTGATGTAATTGGAATTCTTCATGACTTTTCTCTACACACACACACACATACACACACACACATACATATACAAACATACACACACACTGCACCTCTCCCCCCCCCCTACAGAGAGTGAGATGGCACTTCAGCTAGAGTGCTGCCAGACTGAGGTAGAGTATGTCAGGAGACGACTCAAACACACAGAGGAGAGACTGGAGGCAGAGAGACAGACACACCTAGAGCTGGACACCAAGGTATATAGCGCACACACACACACTCTCACACATGTACACAAACACACACACATATATACACAAACACACACTCTCACACACACACACACACTCTCACAAATATACACAAACAGACACACACACATACACAAACACACACTCTCACACACACACACACACAAACACACACACTCTCACACATATACAAAAACACACTCTCACACAAGCACACACTCACCCTCTCTCTCTCTCTCACACACACACACTACTCAGCATAGCTCACACACAGTCCAGGTTTGTCCAGTCTCTTGCTGACTCTCTGTCTCCCCCATGTGGTAGGTGGGCTCCCTACAGACCCAGCTGGAACAGTCTAAGAAGAGCGCCACAGAGTTGAAGCGTCAGGTTCGTCGTGTCACCTCTGACCTCCAGGACGCCCGCGTTCTCACCGACAGCCTACAGGGTCGCGCTCACGAGCTGGACCGCAAACAGAGGAGGTAGGTTTGTGTTGATGTGTGTGCACGGGTGTATGTGTAAGAAACTTCATTCAAACAAGGGTATGTAGGGATTCCATATAATGAGTTTGTATGTGTTCCAATGCATGTGTTTTCCCAGGTTTGACAGTGAGTTGACCCAGGCCCTAGAAGAGGCGGACAAAGAGAGAGAACTGAAGGACAAAGCCATTCACGAGAGCACTGCACTGGGGGCAGAGATATACACTCTGAAACACACTCTACAGGTACACTAAATACACACTTAGAGGGGGTTTCACAACCTTAAACAACAAACATTTGGTGAAAAGATAATTCCTTTGTCTGTTCCCATGTGTGTCTGCGTTTGTGTGTGTGTAGGAGAGCCTGGCAGAAGTGGTTCGTGTGCAGCAGCAGAAGGAGGAGCTGTGTGCCCAGATCCGTGACCTCAGCGTGCCCTTTGACCTGGCCTCTGATTCGCTGCCGGACCTCAAGAAGCAGCTCCGCCTCCTGGAGACCCAGACCAATGAGAGAGGAGAGGAGATTACCAAGCTTACCGCCAAGATTCAGCAGGCGCAGCAGGTATGCATGCCATGCACGCAAACACACACACACACACACACACACACACACACACACTCATACATATGGATTACAAGAAACTGTAACTCTCACTGCTGACATAATTGAGTGATACTGTATTTACACAGCAGCAGGTATGTATGCACGCAACACACAACACACACACAGACGCACACACACAGAGACACACACACACAGACATCTCTCTGCCTCTTACTCTAAGCTCTCTTCCGCTTCCTCTTTCTCCACCTCTCTTCCTCTTTCTCCACCTCTCTTCCTCCACGTATCTTCCTCTTTCTCCACCTCTCTTCCTCTTTCTCCACCTCTCTTCCTCTTCTTTCACCTCTCTTCCTCTTTCTCCACCTCTCTTCCTCTTTCTCCACCTCTCTTCCTCTTCTTTCACCTCTCTTCCTCTTTCTCCACCTCTCTTCCTATTTCTCCCTCTCTTCCTCTTCTTTCACCTCTCTTCCTCTTTCTCCACCTCTCTTCCTATTTCTCCCTCTCTTCCTCTTCTTTCACCTCTCTTCCTCTAGGTGCACCTGCGTTTTGAGATGGAGATGGAGAGAATGAAACAGATTCATCTTAAAGAGCTGGAGGATAAAGAGGAGGAGTTAGAGGATGTACACAAGTCCTCCCAGAGACGGGTAGGTGACCACTACTGACCACAGAATGGGACCACTGCTTAGGTTAGAACAGTTACTGACTGTCAACCTATTATGAACAGTGGTGGAAAAAGTACCCAACTGTCATACTTGAGTAAAATATACCCCAAAAAACGACTTAAGTAGTACTTAAGTACACCACTGATTATGAACAGTCTCTTGCCAGTGACATCACCATATAGTTGATTTACGACAGCCAGGGTTAGTATGAGGAGATCAATAATCTACATGAAGCATACATAAAACACCTGGTTCCTTTGTTTAACTGTTGAACATGGTTCCACTATGTCCTGTAAAACACCTGGTTCCTTTGTTTAACTGTTGAACATGGTTCCACTATGTCCTGTAAAACACCCGGTTCCTTTGTTTAACTGTTGAACATGGTTCCACTATGTCCTGTAAAACACCTGGTTCCTTTGTTTAACTGTTGAACATGGTTCCACTATGTCCTGTAAAACACCCGGTTCCTTTGTTTAACTGTTGAACATGGTTCCACTATGTCCTGTAAAACACCCGGTTCCTTTGTTTAACTGTTGAACATGGTTCCACTATGTCCTGTAAAACACCCGGTTCCTTTGTTTAACTGTTGAACATGGTTCCACTATGTCCTGTAAAACACCCGGTTCCTTTGTTTAACTGTTGAACATGGTTCCACTATGTCCTGTAAAACACCCGGTTCCTTTGCTTAACTGTTGAACATGGTTCCACTATGTCCTGTAAAACACCCGGTTCCTTTGCTTAACTGTTGAACATGGTTCCACTATGTCCTGTAAAACACCTGGTTCCTTTGTTTAACTGTTGAACATGGTTCCACTATGTCCTGTAAAACACCTGGTTCCTTTGTTTAACTGTTGAACATGGTTCCACTATGTCCTGTAAAACACCCGGTTCCTTTGTTTAACTGTTGAACATGGTTCCACTATGTCCTGTAAAACACCCGGTTCCTTTGTTTAACTGTTGAACATGGTTCCACTATGTCCTGTAAAACACCCGGTTCCTTTGCTTATTTACTGTAATTGTAATACGGTTGTTTTTATTTCCTTGTAGCTGCGTCAGCTAGAGATGCAGCTGGAACAAGAGTATGAAGAGAAACAGATGGTTGTTCATGAGAAACACGACCTGGAGGGACTCATAGCTACACTCTGTGACCAGGTACACAGACACACGCACAGAAGCATGCACACACACATAGTACATAATACACACACACATGTACGCACGCACACACATACATGCATACACACAGAGCACACGCACGTAAACAGACACACACACATTGATGCATACACACACACAGAGAGAGAGAGAGACACAGAGAGACACACACAAGCACTGCTGCACAAAGTCAATCTCAAAGTGCTGTCGAATCAGGCTGGTCTTTCTATTGACGTGCCTCTCGGCCGCGAGTGCGTTTGTGCGTGTGTGTGTGTGTGTGTGTGCGCGCCTGTGTGTGTGTTCCAATCCAGGCAGTGGGGCAGTATAGATTTTTCCAGTGTAATGCTCTCAGGGAGATGAATTCAGCATGTCACTTCTACCAACAGGCAATACAAAGAAACCCAATATAGCAGGCAGCCTAAAGCTTCCACAACACCTCATCACTCTGTCACTGCAGGGAGATGTAGAGTCTGTTTCTGTTTCCCCATGTTCAATGCATCAGCCTCACTAACTCACTCACAGCAATCCATAAGTGGGTGTTTCTATAAACTAGCGTACTAGTGAGGATTTTCTACACTGGACAACTTGTTTCAGCTGTTGATAAGTCATTGATAATAATCTGCCTTTTTTTGTTCATGTCATTACATTAAGATATAAGGGGATCACAGCTATATTCAATCAAATTCACTAGATGATTTAAATCCTTTATCATGGTTGGTGTCTTGATGGATTTGTCCAATTTCGTGTGACATAAAACATTACTTTTCTGTCCTTGCATTTACGGCAGTGTAAGTTGTCATTAAATCATATATTAAGCATGCATCAGTTAAATTAGATGTTGAACTTGAACTCTGTAAGAATCCTGGATCTAGCTGTCAGACAGTTTTTTGTATAGTGATCTCAGAAATGCAGTGTAACTACATAACAGTTGGTGTCTTATGTTAGGCTCTTATGTTAGGGTCTTATGTTAGGCTCTTATGTTAGGGTCTTATGTTAGGGTCTTATGCTAGGCTCTTATGTTAGAGTCTTATGTTAGGCTCATATGTTAGGGTCTTATGTTAGGCTCATATGTTAGGGTCTTATGTTAGGCTCTTATGTTAGGGTCTTATGTTAGGGTCTTATGTTAGGCTCTTATGTTAGGGTCTTATGTTAGGCTCTTATGTTAGGCTCATATGTTAGGATCTTATGTTAGGCTCTTATGTTAGGGTCTTATGCTAGGCTCTTATGTTAGGGTCTTATGTTAAGCTCATATGTTAGGGTCTTATGGTAGGCTTTTATGCTAGGATCTTATGTTAGGCTCTTATATTAGGGGTGAAAACAGTTTTCATGGGCACACTAATCCTAAATAATAAATGGATTGCGAAATCGAATGCTTATAACCAAAAGAGTCACCTTACCTTGATACTTAAAATAATTAAAAATGATACTTGTTGGCAGTGGCAATTTTAGCATGTACATTTTGGTAGGGCAAACAAAACAATACAGTGAGGGAAAAAAGTATTTGATCCCCTGCTGATTTTGTAAGTTTGCCCACTGACAAAGAAATGATCAGTCTATAATTTTAATGGTAGGTTTATTTGAACAGTGAGAGACAGAATAACAACAAAAAAATCCAGAAAAAACGCATGTGAAAAATGTTATAAAATGATTTGCATTTTATTGAGGGAAATAAGTATTTGACCCCCTCTCAATCAGAAAGATTTCTGGCTCCCAGGTGTCTTTTATACAGGTAACGAGCTGAGATTAGGCGCACACTCTTAAAGGGAGTGCTCCTAATCTCAGCTTGTTACCTGTATAAAAGACACCTGTCCACAGAAGCAATCAATCAATCAGATTCCAAACTCTCCACTACGGCCAAGACCAAAGAGCTCTCCAAGGATGTCAGGGACAAGATTGTAGACCTACACAAGGCTGGAATGGGCTACAAGACCATTGCCAAGCAGCTTGGTGAGAAGGTGACAACAGTTGGTGCGATTATTCGCAAATGGAAGAAACACAAAGAACTGTCAATCTCCCTCGGCCTGGGGCTCCATGCAAGATCTCACCTCTGTGGAGTTGCAATGATCATGAGAACGGTGAGGAATCAGCCCAGAACTACACGGGAGGATCTTGTCAATGATCTCAAGGCAGCTGGGACCATAGTCACCAAGAAAACAATTGGTAACACACTACGCCGTGAAGGACTGAAATCCTGCAGCGCCCGCAAGGTCCCCCTGCTGAAGAAATCACATATACATGCCCGTCTGAAGTTTGCCAATGAACATCTGAATGATTCAGAGGACAACTGGGTGAAAGTGTTGTGGTCAGATGAGACCAAAATGGAGCTCTTTGGCATCAACTCAACTCGCCGTGTTTGGAGGAGGAGGAATGCTGCCTATGACCCCAAGAACACCATCCCCACCGCCAAACATGGAGGTGGAAACATTATGCTTTGGGGGTGTTTTTCTGCTAAGGGGACAGGACTTCACCGCATCAAAGGGGCGATGGACGGGGCCATGTACCGTCAAATCTTGAGTGAGAACCTCCTTCCCTCAGCCAGGGCATTGAAAATGGGTCGTGGATGGGTATTCCAGCATGACAATGACCCAAAACACACGGCCAAGGCAACAAAGGAGTGGCTCAAGAAGAAGCACATTAAGGTCCTGGAGTGGCCTAGCCAGTCTCCAGACCTAAATCCCATAGAAAATCTGTGGAGGGAGCTGAAGGTTCGAGTTGCCAAACGTCAGCCTCGAAACCTTAATGACTTGGAGAAGATCTGCAAGAGGAGTGGGACAAAAACCCTCCTGAGATGTGTGCAAACCTGGTGGCCAACTACAAGAAACGTCTGACCTCTGTGATTGCCAACAAGGATTTTGCCACCAAGTACTAAGTCATGTTTTGCAGAGGGGGTCAAATACTTATTTCCCTCATTAAAATGCAAATCAATTTATAAAATTTTTCACGTGTTTTTCTGGATTTTTTTGTTGTTATTCTGTCTCTCACTGTTCAAATAAACCTACCATTAAAATTATAGACTGATTATTTCTTTGTCAGTGGGCAAACGTACAAAATCAGCAGGGGATCAAATACTTTTTTCCCCTCACTGTAGATGTGTAGATGCATGCCAGCAAAGCAAAGCCACTACACAACACATCACTAAACAATACATGAATTGCACTATAACGGTGACAAACAGTGCCCATAAACTGTAAGGGCCTATATAAAGCTGTCCCAACAGCAGAGCATTCTTTTCAGAACCATGGAGTGAATCCTTACCACCGCTACACCTGGTTATCAGAGGAGCCTTGTCTGGCAGCCAAACAGTTCATTCAGCCGCATTTACTGCCTTTTAAAAAACATAGCTGATATGGCTGACTTCTTCACAAGCTCCAGCAGCAAAGGTGACTGTTTTGGAGAGCCTGGCGTGCCCAAAGTAAAATGCCTCCCATTTAGGCCCAGAAAATGGGATATGCATATATTTAGTACCATTGGATAGGAAACACTCTGAATTTTCCAAAACTGTTAACCATTTGTCTGTGGGTCAATCAGAACGCATTTGGCAGGCAAAACCCTGAGGAATCTCTGTCCTGAAAAAAGTCATTTTGACACATTGCTCATTTTTGAGCCCCTCCCTATCCAAAATGACCATATATAGGCATGTTAACGCAGTGCACGTCGCTTCCTTATGATGTCATCAACCACGAGACGGTGTTTTACTCCATCTTGGGGGAATTTCGGCCATTGATAAACAGCTTGGAACGAGAGACCACGTTATGAAAACTCTTCAGAGTGCGCGTGCATGAGACGGCGCGCTGTGCCTTATTTATCGTTTTTAGCGTTCAGTTTATATTCCGGCTGATTTATAATTGTACATATACGTAAAAGGGTTCCTAAGGATACATTTAAAACTATGTTTGATTGTTTTTGGACAAGTTTATAGGTATAATTTTAACGAGGCGGCGCCGAGTTTCAAAGGAGTAATGGAGGCTGTCGTTTCTGATTATAAGCATGAACCAAATGGAGGATTTATGGATAAAAGACGTTACTTTTTCTAACAAAAGAACCATGGATTGTCTTCGTTGGACACTTAGGAAGACCTCAGCAGAAGTTCTTCAACAGGTAATTACTTTGTTTTCGCTGTGAAATGTGTTATGTGTGTGCCATGATTGCTAATCGATACATGGCTATTGGAAAATATGTGAGGTGCTAGCCTCAAACAAATGAATGTGCTGCTTTCGCCGTAAAGCCTATTTGAAATCTGACAACGCTGTGATATTGCCTAGAAACAGAGCTTTTGATGAGTATGGAACACTTGTATATAGCTGGATGTTTAATAATTCAATTTTCGGATTTTAAATCTGGCGCTACAGGTTTGCGCTAGTAGTGTCGGGATGATCCCGCTAGCGACCCACTGGTATTTGAGTCGATAAACAAATGTGGTTTCTACTGACAATTGAGATATACAAACTATGGCATAAGGGGATGACAAGCAGATAAGAGGCAATCTGTAATTTCGATTAGAAAATTGGATGTAACAAATGTAAAAAATTGGATGTAACAAATGTATCACTAGCCACTTTAAACAATTTTGTATATAATGTTTACATATCCGACATTACTCATATCAAATATATACACTGTACTCTATACCATCTACTGAATCTTGCCTATGCTGTTCGGCCATCGACTCAAATCTCTAGCCACTTTAATAATTAAAAAGTAGATGTAATAAATGTATCACTAGCCACTTTAAACGATGCCATTTATATAATGTTTACATATCCTACACTACTCATCTCACATGTATATACTGTACTATATACCATCTACTGCATCTTGCCTAGGCCGGTCAGCCATCGCTCATCCATATATTTATATGTACATACTTGTATTCAATCCTTTACACTTGTGTGTATAAGGTAGTTGTTGTGAAATTGTTAGATTACTTGTTAGATACTACTGCATGGTCAGAACTAGAAGCACAAGCATTTCGCTACACTCGCATTAACATTTGCTAACCATGTGTATGTGACAAATAAAATGTTATTTGATTTAAGACATTAATGAGCAAGCTATGACGGACCTTGTCAATATAACTATTTGTTCAGCACTTTTGAAATGTACAGAATTCAGAACATGGGCCGTTCTTACATTATTCTCCCTGAACACCAAGTCAGAACCGTAGGATAAATAAAGGGGTCATAGAAGCAGACAATGAAAGCTCCTACAATTTTCAATGATGACATTTCTCTAAAACAGGCTATAGGCTACATGTGCACCTCCAAGTCAGATCGGAGCTTTAGAAGGAGGCCAGAGTTCCCGACTTGGAATTCCGAGTTGGATGACCATTCAAAATGTTTTTTCCCAGTCGGAGCTCGTTTTTTATCGAGTTCCCAGTTGTCTTGAACTCACTGAAGTCTGAGATTTCCCAGTTCCACGTTTTCAGTTGTTTTGAATGCTGCAGAAGTCATGCTGTATTGGCACCATGGTCAATGTACTCAATCTTTTCTGACCCATGGTGTTAAATGTTTATCCTTTTAAGCTTAGAAAATAGACCCTTAAACCCAGACTTGGACCACACACCCACTCCACTGAATAGCAGGCTAGTGACTGCTTTGCAATGCTTACAGTTAGCCACTGATTCCTTCCAAACCAATCAGTGTTGAATTTGCGATTTCCAACTTGTTGTATAATGTTTATGTCCAATGGCCGATGAGCACCAATACCTTTTATCTATAATTTATCTTCATATGACAAGGTTTGAAAATGATTTTTCAGTAGATTGTCGAAGTGATTCATGATGATGACTGCTTGTCTAGCTTGCGAGCTAAGATTTTGAAAGTATGATGTTGCCTTGATCAGTCCAATCAAAGCTACGGTAGATATAACGTGATTTGACGCAATTTTATCTGTGGCCAATGACCTTGAGCCTTTTTGGATGTAACTATATGGCAGCACCCTAGGGGCTTGGATTTTCGAGCTCTCCCCGTAGATTTTGAGTGTCCCCAGAGTGACAGAACACTGAGCCAATCACGGCGCAACTAGAGAACATTACCAACCCCTACACTCCGTAATTTCCGCTGGCTGCCGCACCACCACAGAAAGCACTGAGGTACAGTAGGCTGAAACACCTGCATTTTGGAGCTGCCGCCTGCTTGTATGCGGCTGTATTTACATTGTTTTATTACATTGTTTACAGACTGATATGTGACACGTATTAATTCCAAAATAACAGGCAAAACATTAATTTATTTTTATTTACTTATTATTTTTATCTAAACAGGTGGGGCTCAAATGAATTATTCTGGATATAATGACAACAAATTGATCTGGTAATTAATAACATGACAAATACATTTTGTTTTCCATGTTACACCTGCGATTTTAAATAATACAAGGGGCTTGAAATATTCTACTTGAACTTCAAGTAGTACTGGAATAGGCCTACATTTAAAATCAGACATTTCCTCAATTTTGAGGTTGAAAAGTCCTTGTAATTATTGTAGCAAATGTATAATTATCTGTGATTTCATTTTTTATCTGTTTTTGTGAGAGATGTGGCCACTTTCGTTAGATTCCAGCTGCTTCAACTGAAGGGTGTTGAGCTACACAGTTTGTTTGTAAAACCGTGTGCGGTTATTGTGAGGACAACAATATCTAATGTTGGCTTCACCTTGGCTTTCCATACAAATCCTTCCAATGGTCACTTTCTCATTACAAAAACAGCAATGGCTAGATTCAAACAGTGTAATGGTACCGTTATTCATGGGTTTATTATGTGACAAAAAATAGCCATGCATGCATCTAATCTATTTAGTAAGGCAATGTCCACATTATTCTCACATATTTTAGAATGTAATCATAATTTGAATATCAATGCATTGGCAAGGCCTACATTTTTATTATTCTTAAAGTTGTAATGGCCTACTTTTTTGTACACTTTTGGGGGGAAGGGGGCTCTATTTTAGGCCTTATATGTACAGTCATATAAATTATACAATTGTATAACAGTGAGGTCATTGAAAATGACAATGAAGTGCTTGAAATAGTCCCTGAAACTCTTTAAATGTGACTTGCCATGTCTTTGTAGGTCTATGTTGATGTCACAGGAGATTGGTGGCACCTTAATTGGGGAGGATGGGCTCATGGTAATGGCTAGAGCGGAATTAGTGGAATGGTATCAATCAAACACATGGTTTCCAATTTACATATATTTCCTTTTATTCCGCTAAGTACACGTGGAACTGCATGAAAATCCTTAACATTTTTGTTTCAAACCATTTAATTGTTTTTATCTTAATGTCACACATTGGTCCCATTATTTATAGAAAGACTTAAGTGCTCTTTTCCCTGTGGTAACAAATTGAAGTACAAACTTAATCAACAAACGTTTGTTTACTCAGGTCCTCCACTACATGATATAGACAGGCTTGAGGCTGTTTTATTGTAATTTAGGCGTGCTTGTGTGTGTATGAGTGTGTGTCTGTGTGTGGATCTCGTATTAAACAATTAAACATATTACTAAACATTTAACTCTCTTCCTCTCTCTGCAAGGTGGGCCACAGGGACTTTGATGTGGAGAAGAGACTGAGGAGAGATCTGAAGAGAACCCATGCCCTGCTGGTTGATGCTCAGCTACTACTGTCTACCATAGACAACCCTGGACACAGCCAGGCTCCCGGCAGCAAGGAACACATAGAGCGTCTGCACTGCCAGGTACACAAACACACCTACACATGCAAACACACACACATACTATGATGCTATGAATGTGGATCAAGGTGTGTTTTAAACTAACAATTAAAACGTATCCCCCTGCCTCTATTGCTCTCTCTGTCTCTCTCCATCTCTCTCTCTGTCAGTTGGAGGAGAGTGAGGCAAGAAGAGCGGAGGTGGAGAGTGTCCAGAAGACTCTGTCCATGGAACTGGAGAATGCTCAGATAGAACTAGAGAACATCTGCAAACACAAGAGTCTGGTGAGATATATAAAGGCCTCATACTAGACTCTTACTACAAACTGTTACTATATCATTATCAGTGGTGTTCAGGAACTTTAACATCAAAGTGTCCAATCCTACTGTGAGCACAACAGTCTAGTGGAGAGAGTAGTTTAAAGGTGTGTGTGTTTATGTGTAGGTGGATGAGCAGGTAGCTCAGCTGGAACATGACAAGTCAGATCTGTTGAAGAGACTAGAGGAGGACCAGGAGGACCTTAATGAACTCATGAAGAAACACAAAGCCCTCATTGCACAGGTGTGTATCTCTGCTTCCTAGTGGTTTCCAAACCATGTACAAAGACTCTGACAGTTGTGGTTTTCAAATTAAATATCATTAAAACTTTACCTTTCTCTATCTCAGTCCTCCAGTGATATTTCTCAGATCAGAGAGTTACAGGCTGAACTGGAGGAAGTCAAGAAACAGAGACACACACTCCAGGAAGAGGTAAGGACTGACGGCTGAGTAATGTGGGGGGATGGTGAACTACACATGCTGTTACTGTGGATAAAAGACTCTGAATAACCTACTCTGACATTCCGCTTGTCCTTCCGCCCCTCCTCGCCTCCTCCTTTCTCTTCCTCTTCTCCCCCCAGCTCGCAACCAGTATGGCCAGGATGCAGTTCCTGGAGTCGTCCACCGTGGGGCGTAGTATCGTCAGTATGCAAGAGGCCAGGGTGTGTGACCTGGAGAACAAGCTGGAGTTCCAGAGAGGACAGGTCAAGAGGTTTGAGGTGAGGATGTTAAAATGGACAGTAAACAATCTAGTTGACATATCTTTACACACTCTTTCTGTCTCTCTCTGTCTCTCTCATATCTCTTTCTTTATCTCAATTCAATTAAATGTAATGGTGCAATATCGGCATGATGTACATCTTGCCAAAGCTGAAATTTAGAAATAGTAGATAACATTTAAATAATGTCTTACAAAAATCTCTCCTGTCTCTATGTAGGTGTTGGTGCTGCGTCTGAGGGATAGTGTGGTGCGTCTGGGAGAGGAGCTGGAGCAGAGTGCCCAGACAGAGGTCAGAGAGAGAGAGAACAGTCAGTACTACCAGCAACGCCTCCACGACATGAGACACGAGGTGGAAGACCTGTCTCAGAGAGAACAGGACAGCAGCCGCAGATGCATGGAGCTGGTAACATACACATTCATACATGCTATATACAGTGCCTTCGGAAAGTATTCAGACCCCTTGACTTTTTCCACATTTTGTTAGGTTACAGCCTTATTCTAAAATGGATTAAATTGTTTTTTCCCCCCTCAATCTACACACAATACCCCATAATGACAAGCAAAAACAAGTTTTTAGAAGAAAATAAATTAAAAACTGAGATATCACATTTACAAAAGTATTCAGACCCTTTACTCAGTACTTTGTTGAAGCACCTTTGGCAGCAATTACAGCCTTGAGTCTTCTTGGGTATGACACTACAAGCTTGGCACACCTGTATTTTGGAAGTTTCTCCCATTCTTCTCTGCAGATTCTCTCAAGCTCTGTCAGGTTGGATGGGGAGCATTGCTGCACAGCTATAACCAGGTCTCTCCAGAGTTGTTCGATTGGGTTCAAGTCCGGGCTCTGGCTGGGCCACTCAAGGATGTTTAGAGACTTGTCCTGAAGCCACTCCTGCGTTGTCTTGGGTATGTGCTTAGGTTTGTTGTCCTGTTGGAAGGTGAACCTTGGCGCCAGTCTGAGGTCCTGAGCACTCTGGAGCAGGTTTTCATCAAGGATCTCTCTGTACTTTGCTCCGTTCGTCTTTTACTCGATCCTGACTAGTCTCCCAGTCCCTGCCGTTGAAAAACACCCCCACAGCATGATGCTGCCACCACCATGCTTCACCGTAGGGATGGAGCCAGATTTTCTCCAGATGTGACGCTTGGCATTAAGGCCAAAGAGTTTAATCTTGGTTTCATCAGACCAGAGAATCTTGTTTCTCATGGTCTGAGAGTCTTTAGGTGCCTTTGGGCAAACTCCAAGTGGGCTGTCATGTGCCTTTTACTGAGGAGTGGCTTCCGTCTGGCCACTCTACCAGAGATGGTTGTCCTTCTGGAAGTTTTTTTTTGGTACCTTTCCCCAGATCTGTGCCTCTACACAATCCTGGCTCAAGCTCTATGGACAATTCCTTCGACCTCATGGCTTTGTTTTTGCTCTGGCATGCACTGTCAACTGTGGGACCTTATATAGACAGGTGTGTGCCTTTCCAAATCATGTAAAATCAATTGAATATACCACAGGTGGAATCCAATCAAGTTGTAGAAACATCTCAAGGAGGATCAATGGAAACAGGATGCACAGAAGCTCTATTTCGAGTCTCATAGCAAAAGGTCTGAATACTTATGTAAATAATGTATTTCTGTTTTTTATTTTTAACACAGTTGCAAAAAATTCAAACCTGTTTTCGCCTTGTCATTATGACTGTAACGTAATGTAACAAAATGTGTAAAGGTCAAGGGGTGTGAATACTTTCCGAAGGCACTGTACATACATACAGTCGTGGCCAAATGTTTTGAGAATGACACAAATATTAATTTCCACAAAGTTTGCTGCCTTAGTCAAAGTCACCATTATTAGTCAGTTGTACAACTGAATGCCTTCAACTGAAATGTGTCTTCCGCATTTAACCCAACCCCTCTGGATCAGAGAGGTGCGGGGGGCTGCCTTAATCGACATCCACGTCTTCGGCGCCCGGAGAATAGTGGGTTAACTGCCTTCTTCAGGGGCAGAACGACAGATTTTTACCTTGTCAGCTCGGGGATTTGAACTTGCAACCCTCCGGTTACAAGTCCAACGCTCTAACCACTAGGCTACCTGCCGCCCCCTTAGTATCTTTAGATATTTCATAAGTGTCAAAGGCTTTTATTGACAATTACATGAAGTTGATGCAAAGAGTCAATATTTGCAGTGTTGACCCTCCTTTTTCAAGACCTCTGCAATCCGCCCTGGCATGCTGTCAATTAACTTCTGGGCCACATCCTGACTGATGGCAACCCATTCTTGCATAATCAATGATTAGAGTTTGTCAGAATATGTGGGGTTTTGTTTGTCCACCCGCCTCTTGAGGATTGACCACAAGTTCTCAATGGGATTAAGGTCTTGGGAGTTTCCTGGCCATGGACCCAAAATATCAATGTTTTGTTCCCCGAGCCACTTAGTTATCACTTTTGCCTTATGGCAAGGTGCTCCATCATGCTGGAAAAGGCATTGTTCGTCACCAAACTGTTCCTGGATGGTTGGGAGAAGTTGCTCTCGGAGGATGTGTTAGTAGCATTCTTTATTCATGGCTGTGTTCTTAGGCAAAATTGTGAGTGAGCCCACTCCCTTGGCTGAGAAGCAACCCCACACATGAATGGTCTCAGGATGCTTTACTGTTGGCATGACACAGGACTGATGGTAGCGCTCACCTTGTCTTCTCCGGACAAGCTTTTTTTTGTTGTCCTCGTCAACACTCACACTTGTGTTAACGACAGAATCACTGACATGATGTCAGCTGGTCTTTTTGCGGCAGGGCTGAAATGCAGTGGAAATGTTTTTGGGGGATTCAGTTCATTTGCATGGCAAAGAGGGACTTTGCAATTAATTGCAATTCATCTGATCACTCTTCATGACATTCTGGAGTATATGCAAATTGCCAACATACAAACTGAGGCAGCAGACTTTGTGAAATTAATATTTGTGTCATTCTCAAAACCTTTGGCCATGACTGTACACTGAGTATACCAAATATTAGGAATACCCCCCCCCCCCACCACCCTTTCCCTCAGAACAGCCTCAATTTGTTGGGGCATGAACTCTACTAGGTGTTCGACAGGGATGCTGGCCCATGTTGACTCCAATGCTCCCTACAGTTGTGTCACGTTGTCTGGTTGTCCTTTGGGCGGTGGGCAATTCTTGATACACACTGGAAACTGTTGAGCGTGAAAAACCAGCAGCGTTGAAGTTCCTGACACATTCAAACCGGGGTGTTCTGGCACTTACATCTTTTGTCTTGCCCATTCACCCTCTTTTACCTGGATTCACCTGGTCAATCTGTCTCATGGAAAGAGTTCCTAATGTGTTGTACAATCAGTGTATACACACAGACATATGTAGCCTACACACACACAAACACACATGGATAGATGCCTTTTAACGACCTAACGACCAACAGCGCAGACCGGCACAGCTCTCCGTGCTCTCTGTCTCCCCTGCATTCTCTCTCTAGCTCTGTGATTAATCCTCATTATCTTCTCAAGGTTATGGATACACACGTACACCCCATCCCATTCCACATGTCTCTATGACAACCACTAACCACCCCCCCACAGTCAATAACCTGGAGAGCCAATGAGGGCGTGTGTTTGTGTGTCTTCATGCCAAATCAGCACTAGTGTGTATGTCATACATTTGAGTGAGTGAGATAGTGTGTGTGCAACAATGTCTTTGGTGTGTTCTGTGTGTTGTGTGTGTGAGCGAGCGAGATTACAGGGAAAAGTGGAAGATTAATAGATAAATCCCTCTCTTCTTTCTGTCTCTGTATGAATATGGAAGAATGCTCCTCAAGATAACACACACACACACATACTCTACAGGAAGGTCAAGGACCCACGTGTGTGTGTTGGTGTGTGTGTGTTGATCAGTGCCACAAAATATGATGGATGATGCAATAAGGACTAGACTGAGCATGAATATAAGACTCCATCCATTCTGGCCTGTATTGAATAGCATGGATAAACGTACTGTTGGCCTGTATTGAATAGCATGGATAAACATACTGTTGGCCTGTATTGAATAGCATGGATAAACGTACAGTTGGCCTGTATTGAATAGCATGGTTAAACGTACTGTTAGCCTGTATTGAATAGCATGGATAAACGTACTGTTAGCCTGTATTGAATAGCATGGATAAACGTACTGTTAGCCTGTATTGAATAGCATGGATAAACATACTGTTAGCCTGTATTGAATAGCATGGATAAACGTATTGTTAGCCTGTATTGAATAGCATGGATAAACATACTGTTGGCCTGTATTGAATAGCATGGATAAACGTACTGTTGGCCTGTATTGAATAGCATGGATAAATGTACTGTTGGCCTGTATTGAATAGCATGGATAAACGTACTGTTAGCCTGTATTGAATAGCATGGATAAATGTACTGTTGGCCTGTATTGAATAGCATGGATAAACGTACTGTTGGCCTGTATTGAATAGCATGGATAAACGTACAGTTGGCCTGTATTGAATAGCATAGATAAACGTACTGTTGGCCTGTATTGAATAGCATGGATAAACGTACTGTTGGCCTGTATTGAATAGCATGGATAAACGTACAGTTGGCCTGTATTGAATAGCATGGATAAACGTACCGTTGGCCTGTATTGACAGGCATGGATAAACGTACTGTTGGCCTGTATTGAATAGCATGGATAAACGTACTGTTGGCCTGTATTGAATAGCATGGATAAACGTACAGTTGGCCTGTATTGAATAGCATAGATAAACGTACAGTTGGCCTGTATTGAATAGCATGGATAAACATACCGTTGGCCTGTATTGAATAGCATGGATAAACGTACAGTTGGCCTGTATTGAATAGCATGGATAAACATACCGTTGGCCTGTATTGAATAGCATGGATAAACGTACAGTTGGCCTGTATTGAATAGCATGGATAAACGTACTGTTGGCCTGTATTGAATAACATGGATAAACGTACAGTTGGCCTGTTGCGCACACATGTCCTTGGAGTTCCTTTTTGAGGCCTCTCCACTCTCTGTCACCTCTCCTATAGACACATCTCTATTTTTCTCTCCTTCCCTCTTTCCCCCCCTCTCCCCCTCACTTTCTATCTCTCTCTCTGTTCTCAGGAGATGCAAGTGACGGAGCTGAGTGCGGTCAGACAGACATTACAAGCTGATCTGGAGACATCCATCCATCGTATCGTTGATCTGCAAGCCGCTCTGGAGGAGGTGGAGTCTAGTGACGAAAGTGATGATGAGAGGTATGAGTGTGTTATTGTGTTTGATGTGAGAGGTAAGAGAGGATGACAGGTACAGTTGTGTCCAGAAGGAAGTTACATCATCACTGCTCTGAACCCACACCCCTGACCTTTCACCCCTCTCCTGATTCCAGTGTTGCAACGGCTGTGGAATCTTTTGCTAAGAAGAGAGACCTGTGAGAACCCTGGGTCCCAGCATGTGTGTGCGTGCACAGTACACTGTACTCTCGCCTGTGTTGGCTTGAATCTAGAGTGCTGAGTCTTGGGCTGTTTCAGTTTTTGTTATTCGACCAGTCTGATCTCAGATATATATGGTCCCTGGGCTGTTGATGATGTGAACAGACAGACAGTGCATGGCTAAATGCCTGAGCTGTAGTCTGACAGCTACTGTCTACAGAGACACCCAGTAGCTCCATCTCCCTGTAGGTGGACAAGGTTGAGAGCCACAGGGCTGGAGCAAAGAGACACATACACAGACACACAGCTCTATGTAAGAGACACACACACACGTACACAGACCCACAGCCCTATGTAAGAGACACACACACACGTACACAGACCCACAGCCCTATGTAAGAGACACACACACACGTACACAGACACACAGCCCTATGTAAGAGACACACACACACGTACACAGACACACAGCCCTATGTGAGACACACACACACGTACACAGACACACAGCCCTATGTAAGAGACACACGCACACAGACACACAGCCCTATGTTAGAGACACACACACACGCACACAGCCCTATGTAAGAGACACGCACACAGACACACAGCTCTATGTAAGAGACACAAGAAGCTTTTCTCTGTTCTGAGAGGTTTGAGAGTTCCATAATGCATGGAGTCCCATGCATTGCAGTACAGAAGCCAGTTCCTCTCTCTCTCTCTCTCTCTCTCTCTCTTTCTTTATCTATCTCCTCTCCCATTATCTATTCTCATTTTATCGATCCCTCTCTCAATCTTTCCTGCTCTATCACTTCTTCCTCCCTCTTTCTCTCTCTGTTCTCTTCAACTTCTATTCCCTGAGCAATTACTTTTTCATTCTTGCTCCCTCCATCTACTTCTTCCTCTTCTTTCCTCTCTCTGGTGGCAGATGGGAGAGGTTGTATTTAGTATGTTTATATACAGTACCAGTATGTGACCTGAGTACTGAGTGTGAATGTCTGACACCCCTGACTGTGTCTCCAATATGATCTGCCACCACCTGCAGTCACACAGCAGGAGAGAGAGGACACAGGGACAGGAAATGTCCTCTGAGGACACTGTGGCTGCACTGCTGTGAGCTGACCATGGCTTAGAAGTGTTGCATCTCTGGCTGTTTGGAGTCATGTGTGTTCTGTCTCTTGGTATTGTGTTTGTGTGATCTCTGTCTCTCAGTGACACCGTGTGTGTTCCCTCTCTTCCTCAGCGACAGTGTGTCTAGTGTTGGTTCTCAATCTCTGGGCACGGAGGATGTTGGCGAGGGCATCCGTCATTGGCTGGGCGTTCCCCGAGGGGGGGCCAGGCGGGGCTCTCCCTATGGCAGCAGTACCATCAGCAACCAGTCAGGGCGCCAGTCTGTCACCGACACCATGAGCACTTACAGCTTCCGGTGAGTTGTCAGTTCAGTTTGGTTCAGTACAGTTCAACTTCAATAGGTCAATTCAATAGCAACTGCATAGATACTAAGGCCTATCAAGCGTTCAATCGTTAACCGGCGACAGCCGACACCCTCATAGCTGATGTTTTGGCGGTGTCAGAGGTGTAACTGCGTAGGAGCTGTCAAATCGGTGAGCAGCTGCTCTTAATCATTGTCAAAAAGCAACGTCCGTTCCACTCATGTTAGAAGTTCAGAAAGAGAAAGTGTAGGCTATATAGAAATAATGACCATGAAACGAAATAATGAGGACTTCCATCATCTTAATTGAGGTGTAGTTTACATCTCACATTCCAGTGTTATAACTTGTAAATAAGGCTGCATGGGATTTCTGTTAAAGCGACTTCATGCAGTCATTGGCGATGTCCACTTTAGGTATAATGCCAGGAGCCGCTTGTGGATTTCACAGCTCACCTCCGACACCGCCAAAACACTTTGTGGATGTTGGCTAGAGCGCATCTGATTGAATATTTTTATTTTACCTTTATTTAACCAGGTAGGCCAGTTGAGAACAATTTCTCATTTACAACTGCGACCTGGCCAAGATAAAGCAAAGCAGTGCGACACAAACAACAACACGGAGTTACACATGGAATAAACAAACATACAGTCAATAATACAGTAGAAAAAGTCTATATACAGTGAGTGCAAATGAGGTAAGATAAGGGAGGTAGGGCAATAAATAGGCCATAGTGGCGAAATAATTACAATATAGAAATTTAAGACTGGAGTGATAGATGTGCAGAAGATGAATGTGCAAGTAGAGATACTGGGGTGCAAAGTTGCAAAATAAATAAATAACAGTATGGGGATGAGGTAGTTGGATGGGCTATGTACAGGTGCAGTGATCTGTGAGCTGCTCTGACAACTGGTGCTTAAAGTTAGTGAGGGAGATATGAGTCTCCAGCTTCAGTGATTTTTGCAATTTGTTCCAGTCACTGGCAGCAGAGAACTGGAAGGAAAGGAGGAATTGGCTTTGGGAGTGACCAGTGAAATATACCTGCTGGAGCGTGTGCTACGGGTGGGTGCTGCTACGGTGACCTGAGATAAGGCGGGGCTTTACCTAGCAAAGACTTATAAAGTTGAAGTCGGATGTTTACATACACTTAGGTTGGAGTCATTAAAACTCGTTTTTCAACCACTCCACAAATTTCTTGTTAACAAACTATAGTTTTGGCAAGTCGGTTAGGACATCTACTTTGTGCATGACACAAGTAATTTTCCAACAATTGTTTACAGACAGATTATTTCACTTATAATTCACTGTATCACAATTCCAGTGGGTCAGAAGTTTACATACACTAAGTTGACTGTGCCTTTAAACAGCTTGGAAAATTCCAGAAAATGATGTCATGGCTTTAGAAGCTTCTGATAGGCCAAATGGCTAATCATGTGAGTCAATTGGAGGTGTACCTGTGGATGTATTTCAAGGCCTACATTCAAAACTCACTGCCTCTTTGCTTGACATCATGGGAAAATCAAAAGAAATCAGCCAAGACCTCAGAAAAAAAATTGTAGACCTCCACAAGCCTGGTTCATCCTTGGGTGCAACTTCCTCAAGGTACCACGTTCATCTGTACAAACAATAGTACTCAAGTATAAACACCATGGGACCATGCAGCTGTCATACCGCTCAGGAAGGAGACTCGTTCTGTCTCCTAGAGATGAACGTACATTGGTGCGAAAAGTGCAAATCAATCCCAGAACAGCAGCAAAGGACCTTGTGAAGATGCTGGAGGAAACAGGTACAAAAGTATCTTTATCCACAGTAAAACGAGTCCTATATCGACATAACCTGAAAGGCCACTCAGCAAGGAAGAAGCCACTGCTCCAAAACCGCCATAAAAAAGCCAGACTACGGTTTGCAACTGCACATGGGGACAAAGATTGTACCTTTTGGAGAAATGTCCTCTGTTCTGATGAAACAAAAATAGAACTGTTTGGCCATAATGACCATCGTTATGTTTGGAGGAAAAAGGGGGAGGCTTGCAAGCCGAAGAACACCATCCCAACCTTGAAGCATTGGGGTGGCAGCATCATGTTGTGGGGGTGCTTTGCTGCAGGAGGGATGGGTGCACTTCACAAAATAGATGGCATCATGAATAAGGACAATTATGTGGATATATTGAGGCAACATCTCAAGACATCAGTCAGGAAGTTAAAGCTTGGTCGCAAATGGTCCTTCCAAATGGACAATGACCCCAAGCATACTTCCAAAGTTGTGGCAAAATGTCTTAAAGACAACAAAGTCAAGGTATTGGAGTGGCCCTCACAAAGCCCTGACCTCAATCCTATAGAAAATGTGTGGGCAGAACTGAAAAAGTGTGCGAGCAAGGAGGCCTACAAAACTGACTCAGTTACACCAGCTCTGTCAGGAGGAATGGGCCAAAACTCACCCAACTTATTGTGGGAAGCTTGTGGAAGGCTACCTATGTTTGACCCAAGTTAAACAATTTAAAGGCAATGCTACCAAATACTAATTGAGTGTATGTAAATGTCTGACCCACTGGGAATTTGATGAAAAAAATAAATCATTCTCTCTACTATTATTCTGACATTTCACATTCTTAAAATAAAGTGGTGATCCTAACTGACCTAAGACAGGGTATTTTACAAGAAGTAAATGTCAGTAATTGTGAAAAACTGTATTTGGATAAGGTGTATGTAAACTTCTGACTTCAACTGTAGATGACCTGGAGCCGGTGGGATTGGCGACGAATATGAAACGAGGGCCAGCCAACGAGGGCATACAGGTCGCAGTGGTGGGTAGTATATGGGGCTTTGGTGACAAAACGGATGGCACTGTGATAGACTGCATCCAATTTGCTGAGTAGAGTGTTGGAGGCTATTTTGTAAATGACATCGCCAAAGTCAAGGATCGGTAGGATAGTCAGTTTTACGAGGGTAAGTTTGGCAGCATGCGTGAAGGATGCTTTGTTGCGAAATAGGAAGCCGATTCTAGATTTAATTTTGGATTGGAGATGCTTAATGTGAGTCTGGAAGGAGAGTTTACATTCTAACCAGACACCTAGGTATTTACTTACTTACATTATAATCCCCATGGGGAAATTTTGTTGCAGTGTCATGTACACATTTTAAAGTGGCGTTTAAATACAAAACAAATTGACAATACAACATTCATAACAGTTACATACCATAAAAATATATGTTAATAATAAAAAGATAAGAACATTAGCCCGAGCTATTTAGGAGGGATATCACACCTGGCACGAATGATTGTCTAGTTCTGTTTTTCCTGCTGAGGGGTGCCCTATACCTGCGCCCAGAGGGGAGTAGTTCAAAGTCCGGGTACAGGGGGTGACTTGGGTCTAAAATGATTTTATGAGCCATACGCTGGGCCCTGACCTCATCCAGGCCTGTCTGTTTGACTCCAAGTACCTTGCTTGCTGTGGTGATCATCCTTCTCAGCATATTTCTCTGACTGACAGTGGCATTGCCAAACCAACAAACCATACAAAAAGTTAAAATACTCTCAATGAAAGATGTGTAAAACAGAGTCAGTATAGTACAGTCTACATTAAAAGATCCCAGCTTTTTGAGAAAGTACAGTCTCTGTTGGCTCTTTTTGTAGATCAGGTCTGTACATTTACTCCACTGAAGCTTATTGTCCAAAAGGACACCCAGATATTTATATTCCTCTATATTATGACCTCTGATAGATGTTGCAGAGGTAGGTGCTGTACGCATCCTGAAGTCTATGCACATCTCTTTGGTCTTGTTGGTATTGAGGACCAAGTGTCATTCCTCACACCACTCTACGAAGTCATCTAGGACCAGGCCATGATGTTCCTCATCCTCATGCAACAGGCTGATCAAGGCAGTGTCATCAGCCAACTTAACGAGGTGTCTGTCAGGATGGGAACTAGTACAACTATTGGTGTACAAGATGTACAGGACTGGGGACAAAACACATCCCTGAGGAGAACGTGTGTTGGTATTACGTATGTCTGACACGTGGGGACATATTTTGACTCGCTGTGAGCGTTGGCTCAGGAAGTCCAACAGCCACAAAACCAGCCCCCCATCGAAGGAGAAGTCCCGAATGAGTCTCTGTGCCAGAATGTAAGGCTGGATTGTGTTGAAGGCAGAAGAAAAGTCAACAAACAGAACCCTGACATGGGATTTGGCACCCTCTAGTTGTCTATACAAGATGTTAAGGAGGGTAAGAATGGCATCATCAACTCCTCTGCTAGGCTGATAGGCAACCTGAAATGGGTCGAGAAGCTTCTGGGTGACACTGAGAATGACTTTTCACAATTTTCTCAAGGCATTTCATTACTAAGGATGTCAATGCAACAGGGCGGTAGTCATTCAGCACAGCGGGATTAGATGCTTTAGGAATTGGTATAATTATTGAGTTTTTCCACAATACTGGCACGTGTTGCTGGTTGAGTGAGGATTGGAAAATGTCTGTAAAAACACCAGCCAATTGTTCAGCACAGTGCTTTAACACATGTCCACTTATTTTGTCTGGGCCTGGGCTTTTGTATGCATTACATCCCCTGAACAACTTTAAAACATTAGACTGTTTAACAACAACCCTCTCAAACATTTGTAATGATGCTTCCATTTGTTTTACTTCCAACACAAAGTTGTCTGATTCAAATCTTGAGAAGAAAACATTCTGTTCATTAGCCATGTATTTGTAGTTGTCCACATATTCTAAGTCAGAACCGTCCAGAGTAGTGATGCTGGACGGCCAGGCAGGTGCGGGCAGCGATCGGTTGAAGAGCATGCATTTAGTTTTACTTGCATTTAAGAGCAGTTGGAGGCCACGGAAGGAGAGTTGTATGGCATTGAAGCTTGTCTGGAGGGTAGTTAACACAGTCTCCAAAGAAGGGCCAGAAGTATACAGAATGATGTTGTCTGCGTAGAGGTGGATCAGAGAATCACCAGTAGCAAGAGTGACATCATTGATTTTTACAGAGAAGAGAGTCGGCCCGAGAATTGAACCCTGTGTCACAGGTCCGGACAACAGGTCCTCCGATTTGACACACTGAACTCTGTCTGAGAAGTAGTTGGTGAACCAGGCGAGGCAGTCATTTGAGAAACCAAGGCTGTTGAGTCTGCCGATAAGAATGTGATTGACAGAGTCGAAAGCCTTGGCCAGGTCGATGAATACATCTGCAAAGTATTGTCTCTTATCGATGGTGGTTATGATATCGTTTAGGACCTTGAGCGTGGCTGAGGTGCACCCATGACCAGCTCAGAAACCAGATTGCATAGCGGAGAAGGTACGGTGGGATTCGAAATGGTCGGTGATCTGTTTGTTAAGTTGGCTTTCGAAGACCTTAGAAAGGCAGGGTAGGATAGATATAGGTCTGTAGCAGTTTGGGTCTAGAGTGTCTCCCCCTTTGAAGAGGGGGATGACCGCGGCAGTTTTCCAATCTTTGGGGATCTCAGACGATACGAAAGAGAGGTTGAACAGGCTAGTAATAGGGGTTGCAACAATTTCGTCGGATAATTCTAGAAAGAGAGGGTCCAGATTGTCTAGCCCGGCTGATTTGTAGGGGTCCAGATTTTGCAGCTCTTTCAGAACATCAGCTATCTGGATTTGGGTGAAGGAGAAATGGGGGAAGCTTGGGCAAGTTGCTGTGGGGGGTGCAGGGCTGTTGACCGGGGTAGGGGTAGCCAGGTGGAAAGCATGGCCAGCCGTAGAAAAATGCTTATTGAAATTCTCAATTATCGTGGATTTATCGGTGGTGACAGTGTTTCCTAGCCTCAGTGCAGTGGGAAGCTGGGAGGAGGTGCTCTTATTCTCCATGGACTTTACAGTGTCCCAGAACTTTTTTGAGGTTTTGCTACAGGATGCAAATTTCTGTTTGAAAAAGCTAGCCTTTGTATATTGGAATAGAGCCCTAATACTGTTTTATATGTCCAATATTTGATTATCCTTTCTCTCCCTCTCCCCCAGCTCCTGTGTGGACCCAGATGAGGATGGTTTAGAACCAGGGGGTGTGGTTGATAATGGGGGTAGTTCACATCTTGGTCGGGCCTCCTCCTCTTCTGCCCTCTCCGAGCTATTAGAGGGGCTTCGTAAGCGGCGAGGGGGAGCAGAGTCCGGGAAGGGGGATGGCAGTACTATTTCTCTCCCTATCTACCAGACCACTGGGGCCTCAACCCTCCGCCGCAGAGCCTCAGCCCTCTCCCTGGGCCCCGAAGACCTCCAGGAGCCCCGCAGCATCCTCAAACCTCCCTCCCCACTGCTGCCCCGCGACGCCAGCCTGCGCAACATAGGTGAACCCCAGGCTTCATCTGCAGCCTCCAGGGACTCCGGAGCCAAACACTACAACTCCTCCGATTCTCTCTCCTCCCTCCCGTCTCTCCCCCTCCTCTCATCCCTCACTTCCCCCACTGCCCCCCGCCGTCGCCCCCCCACTATCTCCATCCCAGAGGAAGACGGTGAAGAACCAATTAGATCCCTGCGCTCACCCCAGCGCTCCCCCCAGCCAATGAGACGCAGTATGCTGGAGAGCGTTGTCAGCGAGGGCGGTGGAGAGGGCTGTCTGGGGTCGGAACCCATGGTGTTCCAGAACCGCCGCCTCCTAAGTGACGGTAACCGTGACGACGCGGCCTCTGACATTCTGCCAGCCATCCGAAGGGCCCAGTCCACCAGCAGCCTGGCCAGTTCAGTCAGAGGGGGTCGGAGGGCACTCAGCGTCCACTTTGGAGAGCTGCCCCCCTCCACACGCAGCAGGAAGGGCTCCGACTCCAGCTCCACCAGCTCAGGATCTGGAGGGAGCTCCCAGGGAGGAGGGGTGAGGCGTAGTGGAGGTGGGGGGCCGCAGGGAGAAAGGCTGGATGCGGAGGGCAGCGAGGGGGGAGATGTTGCTTCTGTCATGAAGAAATACCTAAGGAAGAGTGAGGTTGACTAAGAGGAGAGAGACTGAGGTGAGATGTAGCATAGAAACATACACACACACTGTAAGGCAGTCAATACTACAACATCTGATGCATGCTAATGCCTTCCTCTCTTCTACTCTGTCCTCTTCCCAGCCTGCATGTGTGTGAGAAAGAATAAACTGAAGCCACTCCCAGAGAACCCTATGCAAGCTGCAAGGAGCCACACTCAAGCCAAAGAGCATTGAAGATATCTACAAACTCGTGTCAAAGAATCAATGAAGATAGTTACACGCTTAAGGTAAAGATGCGCTGAAGCCAAAGAGTCAATTAAGACTGTGCTGTTCATTGAAAGATTTGAGCCCACTGAAGCTAAAATAGTTAGATTAGAAGCACTGTTTGTACACTAATAAAAATATTCAAAATGAAAATGCTTGTGAAACTGTTCTTCCACCAGCTATACACAGCAGACTAGAGAAGACAGTTGCTGTTCAGAATGTTTCATAGGGAAATCCTGTTTTAGATTTAACACTGGGGTCTGCTTTGTCACTGGTCCTGGAGTGTCACAGGTATTGCAGGGTTTATTCCCTAGAATCAGATCACAGCCTGATGTCTCACCGGTCCTCCAGTGTAATCAGCTAGAATAAATAAAACAGTGCTTAAATGGTTCAGTTGTGTTATAGGCATCAGGTTAAGGGAAGTATAGAGGCCAGATGTTGATTTGGGACCGGGGTGTCAGACTGCAGTGATGTCTTACTTGTGTCCTCCAACTCAGTTAGCCATAACCTTGCTGAGAACATTACAGTCCAGATGGGTTTTAAGGCAGCGGCCAGTGGAAGTGTTGACGCTAGAGGTGGGGGTCAAGTACAGGGCCTAGAGTGTGATTCGGGATGGTGTCAGTCTGCTGTGTCCCCTACAGACCCATCTGTTCACAGGAACCTTACAGAATACTACAGTTCAACATCAGTTACGAGGTAGGGACCAAGGTAAGTTTAGTGGTTGATTTGGGACTAGGCATCAGTCCTGTGTCCCCTCTCGGTCATCAGCAATCTTAGAACTATAGTTGTTGCAATTTGTCTGGCCAATAAGTGCTAGTGGTTGATTTGGGAGGTGTCAGTCTACAGTAGATGTCCTCCAGCACCATCTGTGCCTCAGTATCTTAAGCCCAGCTCGAGTTTACTCCCCCAATCAGGGCTACAGTTCAGCTGTAGTTGAACCAGATTATAGTCTAAATTGAACCCATCTAATCTGCATAAAGTAGGGCACAGCGGGGTGAACTAGACTCTGCTAAAAGAGGGCAGGCTGTTCATGCAATACCAATACTGTATAACACCATCCTGGATATCAACCCCTAAGAAAATAGTTTGTAGATGAGGAACCAATTGTCAACCAATTCCATTTATACTGAACAAAAATAAATGCAACTTGGCTTCGTTACATTACATAAGGAAATCAGTGAAATTAATTCCCCAATCTATGGAGTCCACATGACTGGGCAGGGGTGCAGCCATGGTTGGGCATAGGCCCAGCCACTCAGAATTAGTTTCTCCCCCACAGAAAGGGCTTTATTACAAAAATAAATCCTCAGCACCCTACCACAGTTGAAGCCGGCTGGTGTGGTTACGTGGTCTGCGGTGTGATGTCCTGACCAAGAGTCAGCACCAAGTCATTACGCAGATGTGAAAACCATAGAAATGACAAAACAGAAAATTAAACATTGACAGGTCAAGGAATCAGCCTCTGATTAAACTCAGGACAAGTTCTTCCAGTTTAAAACTATTTAAGACGTTCCAAGCCGATGGCGCAGGGTACATAAGCCTTTTTACCAATTTCAATTCGGACATTTGGAACAGTTAGCAGCATGAAGTCCTGCAGACTAAGAGTACCCACCACATTAACAGCTCTGGTGGACATGCCTGCAGTCAGCATGCCAATTGAACACTCCCTCAACTTGAGACGTGGCCTTTCATCCCCAGCACAGAACGCCCCTGTGTAATGATATGCCACACCTGTCAGGTGGATGATTATCTCGGCAAAGGAGAAATGCTCACTGACATGGAGAAATTTGTAGACAGAATAAGCTTTGTGCATGTGTAACATTTCTGGGATTTTTTATTTCAGCTCATGAAACAAAGGACCACTTAACATGTTCCATTTATATTTTGTTCAGTGTAGTTTAATGTACACTGATTAGTATCACAAGGACAAAACTATTTATTTCAAATGATTTATAAAGCACTGACATGTACATGATAAACAGCCTTCATTTTAATAGTTTAATCCATGTAAGAATGAACAGGTAGAAAGAAACCCAACAGTTGATTGACAGAACTTTTGGCCAAACAGAACTGCAACAGGCCCTTTGGGCAGCACCTGAAACACATTAAATGGTTTAGTCATTCAGTACAGGCAATCTGCAAATTCAGCAGTCATGTCACACTACACCCTTCAGGCGCCAAGGGGTTCTTTTAGCTCAATGCTTTATGCCCCTTTCCCCTAATGTTAGTAATCCAGGGGAGTTTAACCCCAAGTCCGCGTTAGACTTCATATGCCATTTAACTGACACTTCATCCAAAACGACCTAGTTATGCATACGACCCCAGGAATGGCTGCTCGCTACCAACAGATACAGAGGACCACTCAGGGCTTAGCATTACTGCCCTGAGGTAGTCACTTACCCGGGATCACTTTCCCCTGCCTCTTCCTCTACCCTTTCCCTGAAACACAGAAAGCCATTTTAAAACCAGACCAGCCATGATTCTAACAGGAGGCCAGAAGATTGTTCTGCGTCCCAAATGGCACTACATAGGGAACAATTTGGGACGAAGCCAGAGCCTCATGGACCAGGAAAGTAAATCAGGGTATAATATTTAAGGCAGAGTAAATAAAGCACCTTTTTAGGAGGGTTGTTCTCATCATCTGATGCAGGTCTGGAAGGAGAGAGGATGAGTTTGTGTTAAGTGAACAGCAACTATTACATTTCAGTAAATCACAAATAGATTTTTTTAAAGAATTGATTAATATCACTTACTCATCTGCTTCCTCTGGCTTCTTTCTCTGGAAGAGGGTAAGAACATTAACCTGGTCCCAGATTTGTGTGCTCTCACCAATACCATCTCATTGTTAAGTTTGTATTTGACAACTGACAAGGAGTAAGAATAACTTTTATAATGTAGACTAGAGCAAACTAGGATCAATGTGTGGCTGGATGTGTGGATTTCATAGTAGTCCATATGCATGTTGAAAATGTGAACTGAACTATAAAATCATTCAAAAATAAACATTGGAGTTTGATATAAAACAGGTCCTTACTTTGCCTGCAGCATTTGCATTCTTGGCAGGTGCTTTCTTAGCAGGCTTCACAGGAGACTCAATATCTTCTTCCTCTTCTTCTTCTTCCACCTCATCCTCCATCTCCTCATCACCACTATCCATTCCTGAGAAGTCATCCTCCACTGGGAAGCAACAGGAGTTAAACAGTGTCACATTAGAAAGGCCTGTAGTTTATGGATGTCCAACCTTTTCCATTATGCAATATTCTGTTCCAACACATCAGATTTTTTTTTAACACTTAACCACCATCATCCCTGCTCCCTAAACCCCTACTTACAGGCCACGTGTTCCCCACAGATGTAGACCGGTCCGGCGCCACTCTTCAGCCGGAAGGTTACAGGAGGGTGCAGGTCTATCCCAGACAGATTGACCTGGAGAGATCAATACACAGAATCAAGACAATCAGTGCTGCTATTCAAACTGACAGACCCGGGCATCCAGCTAGGATAGGCCTATAACCACTGGTGATTACTCCCCCAGGCTCATTCGTCAGCATTAGCTGATTTGGGTTAACCTTCATTAGCTTACTGATCGCTGCAGCTGTACACAGCCCATCTGTAAATAGCCCATCAAACTACCTACCTCATCCATATTGTTTTTTACTTTTTTTGCACACCAGTATTTCTACTTGCACGTCATCTGCACATCTATCACTCCAGTGTAAGTTGCTAAACTGTAATTACTTTGCTACTATTGGCCTATTTATTGCCCTACCACCTTACTCCATTTGCACACACTGTATAGATTTTATATTGTGTTATTGACTGTACTTTTGTCTATCCCATGTGTAACGGTGTTTATTGTCACACTGCTTTGCTTTATATTGGCCAGGTCGCAGTTGTAAATGAGAACTTCTTCTCAACTGGCCTACCTGGTTAAATAAAGGTGAAAAAAGTGCCAGGTAGGTCTAGGCCTTTGGGAAGACCATTTCAAACCAGCCTGGTTGGCCAAGGCCTACAGTTCTCTTGTATTGAGACGGAGTTCAGTTCTGATAACTGGCCACAGGATTTACTAGCAACATTGAGTCGCCACATGTCCTGTACAACAACTGCGGTCCTTCCACAGGGCACTGAAATTCACACTTTAAATACAACCAAACTTTACCATTTGTGTTCTTCAACGCAGATGTGCCAAATAAATCGGTCAGTGCTATCCAGGATCAGCAGTTGTACAGGACAGACATAGGTAGCAGTAATTGTTTTCAATTTATATTTTTTACCAGAATCAACTAATGGAGACTCCATTGCTAGCAAATCCCACAACAATTTATCAAAACTCAACTCTGCATTGATATAAAAAGCCAAGTAGTCAGGCTGCCACATTAGAACAAATTGTGACAACTTGCCATTGGCATGCCGTTGGCGTGCAGGGTCGCCATGGGTATTCCCTTGCCGTTATCTGGTTCTCCGGTAATCAACGCCACGATATTAAACTCTTCTTTGGCCCCTGCGCCCAGACACATCTGCCAGGGACAAAGTAAAAATTGCATTCCAGATTGTCTTATTGCAGTCATGCTACCCAAATTAAAATGTCTAATGTCATCACGTGATAGTAATATTCTGACATGTGCAGTACAGCTGCAATAAAGATGACCCGTCAGAACTTAGATTGTAAACTATCCAATATTCTCAAATACAATGACTTACAGTTCTCAGGGTGAGTTGATGTTGGTGGTTTGTGTCATATGTTTTGAATGTTTCCTCTTTCTTTGCCTCGCTGAGTTCACAACCTACAAAACACAGAATAAAGATATGCCTACAGATTCAGTCCAGCTGTTGTGGAATCTACGTTTATTGGGCACTATGGGAACAGTTTCTAGCCAAATATAACCTACCCCACAGTGTTGACAGTGGTTTTTCCTGTTTGTTCATGTTTCACAAATTTGAGATCAGGTTCTAGGAAAAAAACACAAGGGACGTATCAGCACATTGAATGTGCAACTAAAAGTAACTATATTTAAGTGTTTTAGGTCTATATTATCAAAACCGAGGAACATCAGCAAAGGCTAGATTTGTTAAAATGCTTACTGAAGGACTGGAACTTCAGACTGGTCCTGGAGAAAGTAAAAAAAAACTTAACTCACACAACTGGACTATAAAGAAGATGGAAAGACAGGTGATGCCAATTAAGCGGCCAGCGCTGCATCTGATTGGTTCATTAATGAAGGGCGTGACCCATTCCAGAGCAGAGGTACTGATTGGAGAAGAGTTCATGCCACTCAGGTTTCTGGTTTTTGGATGGAAAACTCTGGTGAGTAGTAGGACAGGAGGAGTGAGTGACTGTGTGTAGGCTACTGAGTAATGTAGGTTTATACAGAAGTAGTGAGTGGCTGTGTAGTGTACTATGTAGGCTTAGTAAGTGTGGTGTAGTGAGTAGGGATGAGTTTTAACGATGATGTTGTTGACAATGTAGAATGCAAGCAGTTTGTGGTTGTGTGAGAGCTCTTAAATTCTCTTTCTCGCTCTTTGTGTGTGTGTTCTGCAGACGGCCGTGTGATGTATCGACCAATCGATTGGTCGGAACGTTAAAATGTGTATTTTTCCATACTTTCGTTTTAGAAGTGGGGGGACATACATTATTAAAAAAAATATATTCTCCATCTGGATAAACACTCCAAACAGCCTACCCGACCGCTCAGAGGCGTCCGCATGGTCCTAAAGCACATTGTTGCCTCGTTTTGTATGACATTCCAATTATAAAACTGCGGGTGACAAATATGCAATTTCAGAATGTGGGGGGCGATATGATATATAGACACACCCTATGTGTTTTACTAAAATGAACTATATATGCATTGAGCTTGTCTGATGCTTTAAGCTCACTGTTTGATGAAATAAGACACAAATGACTCAAGAGGGAGCCAGAGATCAAGATCAAGAACCAGAAGAAAAAAAACTTTACCTGTCCTGACCATCCTGCTCCCGCTCCTACTGGCTTTCGCATATTCTGCCGTTACTCTCCTGAAGTTTCCGGTAATAGGCTACATGAGGAGTCTGCAAACTTTCTCATGTGGAATGCCATTTCTACCAATCTGCATGCCAGTAATGGTTTTCACATGCACATTTTCATGGAACAGTTTCATTTAATTTATAATAATGTCTTCGTATCTCAAAATCATTGTCATGTGATTAATCAAAATTATATCCAAATCTAAATTTAAAATGATACAAAACTAAAAAGTTACTTCTATTGCTATTTGCCAACTATGTAAAAACAGTCTAAAAAGCCAACAAATAAAAACATTGCAGCCTGCAGGTAGAAAACATTGTGATAAAAAGAAATATCCTATAAATCACATTGGCTATGCATGGCCTGTCTGCAACGAACTTGAAACATTGTATCAACTATTAACTTGGGTCTGGCCTGAAGCTTTTTGCAACATTGTATGAAACATTCTGGGCCCTCAGAATTCCCCGCACCAGTGACCTCAGGACAGAGACAGCTGTATGCTATTGCACAAGGGATAAGATTCGGGTAATCAGGTAGGCCTATTTTATAACGTTTCCACTGGATCAGAGCATTACATTTTTCCCTTTCCCGCTGAGTGGTTATCGAAAGGGAGAGAGCTGGAAAGATTTTTCAAATACATTGAGGAACTATTTTCATTCGCAATGGATGTAAAAACAGATTAAGCCAATCAGAAATACTACTAGATCCCCAAACGGGCACATTTATAGGGCTACATTTGCGAGTAGGCCAGGTAGCCTATTGGCCTACTTCTATGCGGAATCAGGTGCTCAACATTGACAGGAGCGCTCCAAACAAAAGACAATGAATAAATCGACAAAACTCTTAAATGGAATGAAATCAACCAAAACCTGTTTCTCAGAAGTATAGCATAGAATGTGCACTCTGCAAACAATGTGTCCACTCACTCCATCAATGAGAACAGTAAAAGACTAGAATAATAATATATTGAATGCATTAACAGAGATTACCGTAACCAAACAAACATTGTGGATTAGAAAATATTGGAATTAATGATAAATGTACTACTGGTGATATATGTATTGGGGAATTGATAGACACTAACAATCAAATACAAACAATTCACTCAATGAAGTTATGAAACAATGAATGTGCACAAACTGGTGGGACAGAGAGATGTGCATTGTGCAGCCACACTCCCCTTCTTATTGGACTGTGCCATCCCAGCGGCCTCCGCAAAGGATTAGTTTACTGAGATGGGCGCGAATAAGACCAGTGTCCCATGTGCCATCAAAAAATATATATGTATTTGCTACTGCTCGACAAAAAAAAATCTTGGTCGACCAACAGCCTATCGACTAAACAATCAACCAGTCAAATAATTGGGGTCAGCCCTAATTCACATACTTTCTCCCACAAAGAGAACCATTTTGGCTTTGGGGAAGAGAGCAGAGTGGGAAAAGATGGAAGGATGCATCTATATAATGAAAGAGAGAAAGTGTTGGCCATTGAAAATAAGTGTATTTGATAAAAACCTCAACAACAATGTAGCACAACAACCATGTTCTAGGCTTACTGAAACACAGGCCTACATAACAGCTGCACATTTTATATGGCAGATGAGTACAATATCTCTTCCCTTGATTACAATGCTGGCTCATACACTGAGTATACAAAATAATTCTCTTTCTATGACATAGCTTTCACCTGGTCAGTCTATGATCACTTATTGATGTCACTTCAAATCCACTTCAATCAGTGTAGATGAAGGGGAGGAAACAGATTCAAGAAGGATTTCTAAGCCTTGAGACAATTGAGACATGGATTGTGTATGTGTTCCATTCAGAGGGTGAATGGGAAAGACAAAAATGTAAGTGCCTTTGAACGAGGTTTGGTAGTAGGTGCCAGGTGGTTTGTGTCAAGAACTGCAACGCTGCTGGGGTTTTCACGCTCAACAGTGTGTATCAAGAATGGTCCACCACCCAAAGGACATCCAGCCAACTTGACACAACTGTGGTAAGCATTTGAGTCAACATGGGCCAGCATCCCTGTGGAATGCTTTCAACACGTGTAGAGTCCATGCCTCAATGAAAGGCAAATATACTCAGTGTATTTATCCCATACTATTCAGACATAAATACAGTCCTTCGTTAATTAGCCATCCAGTCTGATTTGATATAAAAAATACATTTCAGGATGATGTGGAAGAATTCAGATGATTATGGAGCTGATGTCCCTGATGACTGGTTGCTTGACCGTTGAATTTCACAATTTTAATGACAGCAATGTATTGACTGAAAACTAATGAAACTGGTGAGTGTGAGAGGGTTGAGTGGTTGACTAGAGGTAGAAATAACTAGCTGAGGCCGAAATCACTGTAATGTTAATGTGAGATACAGAGCCATAGAATTACAGTAGACTTAATAAAATTACCTGTCCACAAATTTGTGTGTGTTGGTACACCAATGGAAATGACCATTACCGCAACTGAACCTATAGAGAGAAGTCAACCATGGAGACATGGAGTGAATGAGTCCCAACGCTAGATCACGTTGATTATGTTGGAATACATGAAAACTAACCATGGTCTCTGTATGATAGAAACCTTCAAAGATGAGTTTAAGAGGTCTACACCAAACTCCCATAGCCACAGAGCTACTCCATATGCACAGCGCTACACACACAGTGCTACACACACACAGTGCTACACACACAGCGCTACACACACACAGCGCTACACACACACAGCGCTACACACACACACAGTGTTACACACACATCACTACACACACACAGTGATACACACACATCACTACACACACACAGTGATACACACACAGTGATACACACACAACACTACAGACACACAGTGATACACACACACATTGCTACACACACAGCACTACACACACAGTGCTACACACACAGCACTACACACACACAGTGCTACACACACAGTACATCACACACACACAGTGCTACACACACAGTACATCACACACACATGTACACACACAAAACAAGGCAACGGTTTGCTTTAGGACCATGCGGACGCCTCCGAGAGTTTGAGTAGGCTGTTTGGAGTGTTTATCCAACTGTAGAAAAAAATATAATAATGTATGTCCCCCCACTTCTAAAACCAAAGTTGAGCCCCTGCTATATGGAAGAATACACGTTTAAAAATGTTGACCAATCGATTGGTCAAAAGAACAGACGACTATCGGTCGAACAAGATTTGTTTCAGGGGTGGACACCCCTAGTGTATGCACAAATGAGAGTGTGTGTTCCACACATACACAGTGCTACACACACACACCACTACACACACACACACAGTGCTACACACATACATGTGTACACAGGCACACACTTAAGCCCCTCATTAGGGCATGGCTGAGTGTGTGTGGGATGGGAAGGACTCAGGGATATCCATGAAAAAGAAAGAGAGAGGGTGAGAGAGAGAAAGGCATACTCATCTTGTGCTGTTCAATGACTAATATGGTTTTCTCTTTGTGTGTGTGTGTGTGTGTGTGTGTGTGTGTGTGTGTGTGTGTGTGTGTGTGTGTGTGTGTGTGTGTGTGTGTGTGTGTGTGTGTGTGTGTGTGTGTGTGTGTGTGTGTGTGTCTCAGTGCCCAGAGGAGTTCAATTAATCAATACGACTAGAGGATGACCTACACTATTACATATTACAATTATTAGTGTGTGTGTACGTTTGTGCGCACACGTAAGAGAAAGGGTGAGTGTGTGTGTGAGTTAACTTATGTTGAAAGTTACACAGCTGAAATGCTACAGTACCACTGTATGAGATGGTAAGACTGTGTGGGTCTGTGATCGTCACTGAGCTCACCTCACTGCAGAGGCTTATCCCCCTCTCTCTTCCGCGTACACACACGTGCCTCAAAAGCACATCTCTCCTCTCTGATGCCTTCCTCCTCACTAGGAGAGAGTGAGTGAGAAGGGAGATGGAGAGAGGGAGGAAGGAAGAGAGAGAGAGAGAGAGAGAGAGAGAGAGAGAGAGAGAGAAGGAGGTAATGAAAGTGGGGAGAGGGAGGGGGAGACAGACAAAAGCAAAGTAATGGTGGGTGGGGAAAAGCCAGGAGGTAAGTTCTGAGAGATCTCCCAATAATACTGATCCTATCTTCTCTCCATACTCCATATCTCTATCTGCTCTCTCTTCCTTTATTATCAGGGATGGAGAGAACACTGTGGTATTGCTTACCGTCTGATTTACCGTTAGAGAAGGAACAGAAGCACTGAAGCTTTACTGTATTTACAGTGCATTCGGAAAGTATTCAGACCGCTTGACTTTTTCCACATTTTGTTACGTTACAGCCTTATTCTAAAATGGATTAAATAGTTTTTTTCCTCTTGTCAATCTACACACAATACCCCATAATAAGGTTTTTAGAAATTTTTGCAAATGTATATAAACAGAAACATTTACATAAGTATTCAGACCCTTTACTCAGTACTTTGTTGAAGCACCTTTGGCAGCGATTACAGCCTTGAGTCTTCTTCGGTATGACATTACAAGCTTGGCACACCTGTATTTTGGCAGTTTCTCCCATTCTTCTGTCAGGTTGGATGGGGAGCGTCGCTACACAGCTATTTTCAGGTCTCTCCAGAAATGTTAGATCAGGTTCAAGTCCGGGCTCTGGCTGGGCCACTCAAGGACATTAAGACTTGTCCCGAAGCCACTCCTATGTTGGCTGTGTGCTTAGGGATGTTGTCCTGTTTGAAGGTGAACCTTTGCCCAAGTCTGAGGTCCTGAGCTCTCAGGAGCAGGTTTTCATCAATCTCTGCTCCGTTCATCTTTCCCTTGATTCTGACTGGTCTCCCAGTCCCTGCCGCTGAAAAACATCCCCACAGCATGATGCTGCAATAACCATGTTTCCCCGTAGTGATGGTGCCAGGTTTCCTCCAGACGTGACGCTTGGCATTCAGGCCAAAGAGTTCAATCTTGGTTTCATCAGACCAGAGAATCTTGTTTATGTGCCTTTTGGAAAACTCCAAGCGGGCTGTCATGTGCCTTTTACTGAGGAGTGGCTTCCATCTGGCCACTCTACCATAAAGGCCTGATTGGTGGAGTGCTACAGAGATGGTTGTCCTTCCAGGTTCTCCCATCTCCAGAGGATCTCTGGAGCTCTGTCAGAGTGACCATTGGGTTCTTGGTCACATCCCTGACCAAGGCCCTTCTCCCCCTGATTGCTCAGTTTGGCCGGGCAGCCAGCTCTAGGAAAAGTCTTGGTGGTTCCAAACTTCTTCCATTTAAAAATGATGGAGGCCACTGTGTTCTTAAGGACCTTCAATGCTGCAGACATTTTTTGGTACCCTTCCCCAGATATGTGCCTCGACACAATCCTGTCTCGGAGCTCTACTGACAATTCCTTCAACCTCATGGCTTGGTTTTTGCTCTGACATGCACTGTCAACTGTGGGACCTCATATAGACAGGTGTGTGCCTTTCCAAATCATGTCCAATCAATTGAATTTACCACAGGTGGACTCCAATCAAGCTGTAAAAACATCTCAAGGATGATCAATGAACAAGGCTGTAACTTAACAAAATGTGGAAAAAGTGAAGGGGTCTGAATACTTTCCCGAATGCACTGTATATCATATATGATCTAAACTCTACTGTTCCCTTTGGCCTGATAGGGTCCATAATTGCGAACATTAGAAAAAGTTTTAACTTCTCAAAATGCGCAACAGCCAAAAACAAAATAATCATTGACGTAGTTGTATGTGAGAAAACGCTACATATTAGCAGTTCCAATTACATAACCATATTTAGGCTTATGCTAACCTGACCAGGTAGCAGTGATTAGTTCCTGTAACAAATTCTGCATCATCCTATCAAAGGTCTTTCGACTTTCAAAGGTCTTTCGACTTTATATCCGCTAACCAATACATTTTTTTTAATAGGTCAACTTGGCCACCAGAGGGACCTTTTAAACCTCCACATTCAAGGTTTACTTTTGTTCCACTTGGTCTGTCACAACCTACTGGTCTGTCACAACCTACTTGTCTGTCACAACTTACTTGTCTGTCACAACCTACTGGTCTGTCACAACCTACTGGTCTGTCACAACCTACTGGTCTGTCACAACCTACTGGGCAAAAACTGGTTGAATCAACATTGTTTCCACATCATTTCAACCAAAACAAAATCTATGTGATGACGTTGAATCAATGTTGGAAACAGATTGGATTTGCCAAAAGTCATCAACATAAGGGCATTTAGTCTTTTAACCTAAATCCAATGAGACGGTGAAATTTGTTGTTGTACATGTAAGTGAGCCTAAATGTCTATGCAATATATGTAGGCCTAATCAACTTAATTATTAGCAGTGTACTTGTCTACAAGGCTGAAGAAAGATGCTGCTCCTCATTAACTGTAGGTTATTCTTAATCTTAATTTTCCATCTGTTGCCTGCACTTCCCTTCGCAAACACAACACTGTGAGATATGCATCCAGTTGACATGCTGCATGTCTTTTAGTAACTTTGATTAACAGATGGTGCCGTTTGACTTCTGTTACGTATGCTCTCATGGAAAAGTGTTTGATCACATCCAACTATGTCAACATTTGTAATTGGCTGATGCAGAATTTGTTACCGGACATAATCACTGCTTCCTGGCCACGTTAGCATAGGGCTAAATGTGCCAGGTTATGTAATGGGAATAGCTAACCTGTAGCGTTTTATCACATGCAACTATGTTAATTATTTTAATTGGCTAATTGGCATTTTGAGACAGAACATTTTCGCAAGTATGGACCCATAGAACAGTACCTATATGTCATTACTGGATAATGTTTGAATCTCTTTCTTTCTCTCTCTTTCTCTTTCTTTCTCTCTCTTTCTCTTTCTCTCTTTCACTTTCTTTCTCTCTCTCTTTCTCTCTCTATCACTTTCTCTCACTCTCTCTTTTCATTTTGATCCATAATATACTCGGGGTAAAAATATGGTAAAACTGGATCCAGTTCTGATCCCGCTTGTATCTCTCCCTATGCTAACGTGGCCAGGAAGCAGTGATTATGTCCGGTAACAAATTCTGCATCAGCCAACTGCAGACTGAGCGTCTACCATGTGTCTTACAGACTGATCCAATGCTTTTAGGAGGAGTGAGGAGGAGTCAACGAGTGCACACTTCAGTGAGAAGGGGGAGAATGGTAATTGGGTCTAAGTGGAGAGGAGAGAAGAGGAGGATGTCTCAGTTTTACCGATGTGATGATTAATATGTAAATCTTGCAGCCCTGTCAAGTGTAGGACATGACTGGCTCAGTGCTGGGTCTCGTGTGTGTGTGTGGTTGTTTGTGTGTGTGTACGAGAAAGAGAGAGTGAAGAATGGGGGTGCCACAAAGCTCCTCTTCATCCAGAGTTTGTAGATTCCTGTCCTTCCCTTCCCACTCTGTTGCTTCCTTAGTGTTTGTGTGTGAGTGTGTGTGTATGCATGCAGTGGTGCACACTACAGAGCACAATCTTCTTTCAATTCCAGATAGCTCCTCAGACCTCAACTGACTCTCTCTGTCTATCACACACACACACACACACACACACACACACAAACATACAGACACACACACACTGCGTGTGATGGTTGTTGAGATAGGGGACTAGGAGAGGACAGACGGAGAGACAGCTTTTGTGGTCCTTAATGAGGCGTCTACTTGTGTAACTCAATCATAAACCTTTCTATCCATCTCTCTATCTAAACCCCAACACTTTCTATCCATCTCTCTGTCTAAACCCTAATACTTTCTATCCATCAAAACCCCAACACTTTCTATCTCTCTAAACCCCAACGCTTTCTATCTATCTATCTAAACTCCAACACTGTCCATCTATCTAAACCCCAACACGTTCTATCTGTGCAGGCAACAGATGGAAAACACTATCTATCCATCTCTTTATCTAACCCCCAACACTTTCTACCGATCTAACCCCCAACACTTTCTATCTATCTATCTATCTAAACCTCAACACGTTCTATCTATCTAACTCCCAACACTTTGTATCTATCTAAACCCCAACACTTCCTATCTATCTATCTATCTATCTATCTATCTATCTATCTATCTATCTATCTATCTAAACTCCAACACTTTCTACCTATCTAACCCCCAACATTTTGTATCTATCTAAACCGCAACACTTTCTATCTATCTATCTATCTATCTATCTATCTATCTATCTATCTATCTATCTATCTAAACCAACACTTTCTATCGATATATGTATCTAAACCCCAACACTTGATATATGTCTCTCTATCTAAACCAACACTTTCTATCGATATATGTATCTAAACCCCAACACTTGATATGTCTCTCTATCTAAACCAACACTTTCTATCGTTATATGTATCTAAACCCCAACACTTGATATATGTCTCTCTATCTAAACCAACACTTTCTATCTATATATGTATCTAAACCCCAACACTTGATATATGTCTCTCTATCTAAACCAACACTTTCTATCTATATATGTATCTAAACCCCAACACTTGATATATGTCTTGATATATATTATTTGGTGTTCTACGTTGTACACGGAGGATATTTTTGCAGAATTCTGCATGCAGAGTCTCAATTTGGTGTTTGTCCCATTTTGTGAATTCTTGGTTGGTGAGCGTACCCTAAACCTCACAACCATAAAGGCCAATGGGTTCTATAACTGATTCAAGTATTTTTAGCCAGATCCTAATTGGTATGTTGAATTTTATGTTCCTTTGATGGCATAGAATGCCCTTCTTGCCTTGTCTCTCCCTTTGATGGCATAGAATGCCCTTCTTGCCTTGTCTCTCAGATTGTTCACAGCTTTGTGGAAGTTACCTGTGGCATTGATGTTAAGGCCAAGGGAAACGGTGTCTAGATGGAATTTGTATTTGTGGTCCTGGCGACTGGACCTTTTCTGGAACACCCTTATTTTGGTCTTGCTGAGATTTACTGTCAGGGCCCAGGTCTGGCAGAATCTGTGCAGAATATCTAGGTGCTGATGTAGGCCCTCCTTGGTTGGTGACAGAAGCACCAGATCATCAGCAAACAGTAGACATTTTACTTCAGATCCTAGTAGGGTGAGGCCGGGTGCTGCAGACTTTTCTAGTTCCCGCGCCAATTCGTTGATGTATATGTTGAAGAAGGTGGGGCTTAAGCTGCATCCCTGTCTCACCCCACAGCCCTGTGGGAAGAAATGTGTGTGTTTTTTGCCTATTTTGTGTACATAGATTTGATAATGTCATATGTTTTTCCCCCAACACTACTTTCCATCAATTTATATAGCAGACCCTCATGCCAAATTGAGTCAAAGGCTTTTTTGAAATGAACAAAGCATGAGAAGACTTATTTTCGGTTTGTTTGTTTGTCAATTAGGGTGTGCAGGGTGAATATGCGGTCTGTTGTACGATAAATTGGTAAAAAGCCACTTTAACATTTGCTCAGTACATTGTTTTCAATTAGGAAATGTACGAGTCTGCTGTTAATGATAATGCAGAAGATTTTCCCAAGGTTGCTGTTGACGCATATCCCACGGTAGTTATTGGGGTCAAATTTGTCTGGTGGTGGATTGGTGGTGATCAGTCCTTGGTTCCAAATATTGGGGAAGATGCCAGAGCTAAGGATGATGTTAAAGAGTTTTAGTATAGCCAATTTGAATTTGTTGTCTGTATATTTGATCATTTCATTGAGGATTACCATCAACACCACAGGCCTTTTTGGGTTGGAGGGTTTTTATTTTGTCCTGTAGATCATTCAAGGTAAACTGAAGTCTGTAGAGTCTGTGGATTCTTCAATTACATTGAGCTGATTTCTGACGTGCTGTTCCTTCTATTTCCGTAGTGTATTTCTGTATTGTTTTGGTGATTCACCATAGTGAAGGCGTAGACTCAGGTTTTCCGGGTCTCTATGTTTTAGGTTGGACAGATTTCTCAATTTCTTTATTAGATTTTTCTTCATCAAACCATTTGTCATTGTTGTTAATTTTCTTTGGTTTTCTATTTGAGATTTCTAGATTTGATAGGGAAGCTGAGAGGTCAAATATACTGTTAAGATTTCTATCTATCTATCTAAACCCCATTACTTTCTATTTATCTATCTCTCTAAACCCCATCACTTTCTATCTATCTATCTATTTAATCACCAGCACTTTCTATCTATCTATCTATCTATCTATCTATCTATCTATCTATCTATCTATCTATCTATCTATCTATCTATCTATCTATCTATCTATCTATCTATCTATCTATCTATCTATCTATCTATCTATCTATACCACAGCACTTTCTATCTATCTATCTAAACTCCAACACTTTCTATATCTCTCTTTATCTAACCGCCAACACCTATCTAATCCCCAAACTCTCTCTGTCTAGTTCTCTCTCTATCCCTTTAAACAGTGTAATATGGAGATTCTTTCTTCACCTTCTTTTCTGTATTCCTCTGCTCCTCTTTTCCATTCTGTCATTTCAGATGTACAACAGGGCATCGCCATGGATACGGGCATTTGCTGCGTGGATGCAGAGGGGTCGAGGACTGTTGCGCTCACACACACACAAACACACAACGTGTAATCACAATCAGCGGTCTCCGGCAGCAGTTTTAATTCCTAATTATTGACAAAGGCAGGCACTAACATGGGCTGTTGATAGATTCAACCCCTGTGATGTATGAAAAGTCCCTACTTTTAACTTGAGTTAACTTTTTGTAATTTTAGTACACAAATGTTTTTTGCGCGATTAATCGCATTATTTGAAAGCGTTCAAAATACACTGAAAACATAAAAAATACTTAATCTATACAGTTTAAAACAACAATGCGATGGCAAAACAAGTTGACATTGAGGTTAAAGAAAGTGTGCTTTATCAATTTACCAGATTTTGCTTACCGTTACTTTGGACAAAATCAATACATCAATATTATTGTAATGCGTTTTACGTGCACTGTGCAGAAATCGCTCCGCCATTTCCCGGTTGCAATTTTTTTTAAATAGTTTGCCTAATTTCAGTTTATGTGCAAAACAAGCAAGTATATTGTAGGGAATCATTGTACCATATGTATTTGCCATAACCCAAAATGTTGTATTTTCAGCTGTTTGAAGCTGGTGTACAAAACAAAAAGTAAAAGATGCAAAAAGTAAATGTAAGAACGGGAAGCAAATAAATTGTGCACATTTAACATATCTGCCGCTCATTAGACCTGCTTTCAATGAGAATGATATATATAACTCACATTTCTATGAGAATTTGGTTGTGGCCCAAAAAGTTACATATTGCAGTTTGAAATGAAATCTCAAACTGAGCAAATTATGAATTTGCAATTAACCGGGAATAATCACAGCAAATCCTCCTATTAACTTGATTACATTCTTTTGTCATTTATCCTCTCTAATGAAAAGACAATAAATGAACATTTGCACTGAATATAGCTTTACTTCTGTTTGGAATTTAAAGCCAGGACATATATTTAAATGTAGACTATGGATTATTGATCTGTCATTACAGGCCTTTAACGTCAGGTATGTGGGTGTGTGTGTGAATGGGAGTGTGTGTGTTTGAGAAAGAGAGAGAGGCATGCAGATTGGTACTGAGTGGGAGGAGAGAGAGATCAGGCAGAAGAGGAAGAGACCCGGCATATTGCGGGGTTCAGGCGAGAGAAGGCATGACATACGGACCACAGAGAAACCACCACACTGATCCTCACAGTGCGCCTGGAGGAGAAAAACAAGAGGCGCGTCACATCTAGAAGATCCCTGCTGCGCGAGCACAACTGTCGCGGTGCAGATCGAACGTCGACCACCACCCAACTATTCTCCTCGAGCATTTCCCGTTAGCAGTTCTCTCTGGACGGAACGGCTCTGCCTGGCTGTGTGGAGCCATGCCACCATGCCGTTACCGAATCGGTGCGCTGCTCTGTCTTTGTGTCGGTATGATTTGGACCGGCGTCGCGGCAGAAACACAAGGTAACGATGCTGAGTTTAACTTTCTGACTGTTGTGTGTTTTTGCCCTAAGCGCCCATTGGGCTGAGTTGAATGTATGAGGTTACCCCTGGCTTCTATCCAGCATGAATGACTATCACAACTTTGGTTTTTCTGTTCTGCTGGTGAAGGCTAAATAGCGTAGGCTACATAAATAGGACTATTTGCGTTTTCCAATTATAATCATGATACGAATCTTAATTTTAGCCCTGATAGGCTAGTATAATGAATGTTTTGGCACTTGGACATATCATGTGCAAGGACCGTTAGGCTAGAGGACCTAGGCTACGGTTGTTCTGGTCCTGATGATAGAGCTTGTGGAATAACCTACATTAAAACGTGGCGCGTGGGAGACAGACAGGCACAAATAACACAACACACACGACAATTAGCCTATCCAATTGTTGTTTTTGGATTCTGCCTATGACTTCATGAATATCTCTGTTTGTCGGGAAAATAATTGTCCAATGCGCGTTGTGTGTGACAAATCCTATACAACATGCACTGATTTGTGGGGTTGCAGCAACATGATCTGCGCCTCGACAAAGGGTTTGTGTGTGTGTGTGTGTGTGTGTGTCAGACTATCAATGACCCTCCACAATCCTTCTGCTAACTGAATGTCAGACAGAAATATAGGACCGTTTCTCTGCTGTTTAATCAACATGTTATTTCTCTCTCGTGCTCTCTCTCACACACTCACTATTTATTTCTCTCTCAGTTCATGGACTACAATAATACATTATTATGTGTTTTGCCTTCAGAGGGGCTGTTAGGTATTCCTCTTCATGTGCTGATAGGCTCTGTGTTCTGTAGCCTATAGCTGATATGTTTTCTAGTCATATCACAGACACCCACTGATTGGGCTGCCATGAAACTGGCTATAACACGTTCATTGAATCACCACACACACTGATTGATGCCCACGCTCCTGTGTGTGTGTGTGTGTGTGTCTGTGTCTGTGTGTCTGTGTGTGTGCATGCTGTTTCTGAGAAATTAGCCTTGTCCTCGTACACATACAGACATTTTATTGGAAGTATATTGTGTGTTGTTATTAGATTGACCTTGTTACGCCTGTTGACCGTATCTGTAATGGGCTAGGACACAGAGGTCTGGTCTCTCTGTGACCGCTGGACTCTACAGGGTAAAGAGAACTTGCGGGAGGGCATTAGATGGAAGCTGACACGTTATTCTCTAGCCAGCACTTCTTTCCTCTCTTTTCATCTATTTCTCTCTTCTTCTCTGTCTACTCTTCTCCTGGCATTACATTCACTCCCACAAATTCTGTCTTATTTTCCTCCCCTCTATTTTCATCTCCTGTCCTCTCCCCTCCTCTTCTCCCCCTTTTTCTTTCTTCTCTCTCATACTCTCCTCTTCCCTCTCCCCTTCTCTTCCCCCCCTTTTTTCTCTCTCTCATACTCCCCTCTCTACTCTCCCCTTTCGCCTCTCCCTTCTCTCTCATACCCCTCTCCCCTCTCTCATACCCCTCTCCCCTCTCTCATACTCCCCTTTCCCCTCTCTCATACTCCCATCTCCCCTCTCTCATACTCCCCTTTCTCCTCTCTCATACTCCCATCTCCCCACTCATACTCCCCACCCCGCTCTCCCCTCTCATACTCCCCTCTCTCTCATACTCTCCTCTTTTCTCTACTCTCCCCTCTTCTCTCCTCTCCCCTCTCCCCTCTCTCATCTCCCCTCTCTCATAATCCCTTCTCCCCTCTCCCATACTCCTCTCTTCTCTCCTCTCCCCTCTCCCCTCTCTCATACTCCTCCCTCCTCTCTTCTCTCATACTACCCTCTCCCCTCTCTCATACTCCCCTCTCTCTCATACTCTCCTCTTCTCTCTCCTCTCCCCTCTTCTCTACTCTCCCTTCTTCTCTCTCATACTGGCCTCTCTCCCCTTCTCACTCCTCTCCCTCCTCCCCTCTCTCCTCTCCCCTCTTCTCTCTCCTCTCAGTGGCAGGTTGTCTGTTCTCTTCTCTGTAAAACTCACTCATCCGTAATTCATCTTTCTCTTCTCATCAGATCACCTATTATTTTTTCCTCGCCATTTTCTCTCATTCGCCAGAAGCCCTCCCTTCACCATAGTATAACATTGACAACAGTGTGTAATGTGTGTGTGTGTGTGTGTGTCCAGGATGACTTTGTGGTTGTAGGGATGCTGCTGACACTATTCCACAATAGAAGCAATTAACTGCAGCTTAACTGTGTGGCTGAGCTGCTCTGAACCCAGCCCAATCCGTGCGCGGTGTGATTGAACTGTCAGGAGTTTTGTGTTGGGCTGTCTCTTCCCCTGTTTTTCCCTTGCTGCTATTGTTGTCCTGACTAAGTGTCTGTGCATTGATGTTTCCACAGCTTTAGCCCAGCCTCTACTAGGGTCGGGATGATGACAGAACAGAAGTTTGTATCAGGATAATAACAGTGACATTACTGGTCCCACTGCTCCATATTTGACCGTGTGGATTACACATCCTAGGATTCACACTCACAAACCGCACTCTCCTGTCCATGGCATGGCATTAAAACTAGTAAGTTTAGTTTATTTAGTATTTTCTTAACTCTATTTTCTTAAAACTGCATTGTTGGTTAAGGGCTTGTAAGTAAGCATTTGATTTGATTTGATGCTGTGGCTTGTCTAGATGTTAAAAAGGACCAGAATGGGAAATACCTACCCTAAGCTATTTTAGCCGTTAAAGTTAGGGGTCAATGGTTAGAATCACATTTGTGCACAGTATAAGGTGCAGTAAGCCCATTCTAACTGGGCCCAGTTCAATACTAACTGTCACCTTAGGGCCTGTCACGTCCAGGCCAGAGTTTCTAGGCTGGCGTGTTTAGTTACGTTTTTGGTGAAGGTTTTTTTTGTTCTAGGTGTTGTATTTCTATGTTGGGGAAATGGTTCCCAATTAGAGGCAGCTGAGTGTCGTTACCTCTAATTGGGAACCATATATATGTTTGTAGTTTTCAGAGGGGTTTTGTGGGTTATTGTTTGTTCATAGCTTTGTTGGTTTCACTTGTTATGGTCAACGTTACGATCTTCGTTCGTTTTGTTTATTGTTTTGCCAGTTACGTTATTTAATAAAGAATGTATACTGGATACCTCGTTGCGCCTTGGTCCGTCACTCAAGGAGATCGTGACAGAATAACCCACCAATACAGGACCAAGCAGCGAGAGAGCCAGGATTTCTGGACGTGGGGGGAAATCCTGGCCGGAAAGGGACCCTGGAAGAGGACGACGAAGCATCATCGCCCCAAGAAGGAGATGGAAGCGGTGAAGACTGAGCGAGGGAGTTATGAGGATTTATATGGAGCGTGGAACCCGGAGAGGGAGAGATATGTTGGGACTCGCCTGGAGCGGAAACCCGAGAGGCAGCCCCCAACATTTTTTGGGGGGGGGCACACGGGGAGTTTGGCCGTTTCAGGATGGACTCCTGAGCCAACTCCTCATGCTCTTTGGATCGAGCGTTGGAGGGAGCGTCGCACTGGTAAGATGCCGTGCTATGCAGTTTTGCGCACGGTGTCTCCAGTGTGCGTTCACAGGCCGGTGCGAGATTTCAGCTCCAATCATCTGTCAGGGGAGGGTGAGTGTGCAGTCTGGAAGAGTGGTGCCGGCTCTGCGCGCTAGGTCTCCAGTACACCTTCTGGGACCGAGATATCCTGCGCCGGCTCTGCGTGCGGTGTCTCCAGTTCAAGCTCACAGCCCGGTGCGTGACATTCCAGCTCCCATCATCCGTGAGGCAAGGGTGAGTGAACAGCCGGGGAGAGAAGTACCGGCTCCACGCACCAGGTCTCCTGTACGCTAGATAGCCCAGCACGCCCAGTCCCTGCCCGCCGCACCAGGCCCCCTGTGCGCTAGAGAGTCCAGCACGCCCCAGCCCGCTCCGCACCAGGCCCCCTGTGCGCTAGAGAGTCCAGCACGCCTGTTCGGCTCCGCGCACCAGGCCCCCTGTGCGCTAGAGAGTCCAGCACGTCCTGTTCGGCTCCGGCGCACCAGGCCCACTGAGCGCTTAGAGAGTCCAGCACGTCCTGTTCGGCCCGCGCACCAGGCCCCCTGTGCGCTAGAGAGTCCAGCACGCCCTGTTCGGCCCGCGCACCAGGCCCACTGAGCGCTTAGAGAGTCCAGCACGTCCCAGCCTGCTCCGCCGCACCAGGCTCCCTGTGCGCTTAGAGAGTCCAGCACGTCCTGTCCCTGCTCCACACTCCAGGATCCCTGTGCGCGTCGTGGACCCAGCACGTCCTGTCCCTGCTCCACGCTCCAGGATCCCTGTTTGTGTTGTGGATCCAGTGAGTCCTGTCCCTGTTCCACGCTCCAGGATTCCTGTTCGTGTTGTGGATCCAGTATGTCCTGTCCTTGTTCCACGCTCCAGGATTCCTGTTCGTGTTGTGGATCCAGTACGGCCCGTTCCTGCTCCCCGCACCAGAGGTCCAGTGCGCATAGTGAGCCCATTACGGCCTGTTCCTGCTCCCCGCACCAGAGTCCCAGTGCGCGTCATGAGCCCAGTACAGCCCGTTCCTGCTCCCCGCACCAGAGTCCCAGTGCGCATCGACAGTCCGGAACCTCCAGAGAAGGTCCCCAGTCCGAACCTCCAGAGAAGGTCCCCAGTCCGGAACCTCCAGAGAGGGTCCCCAGTCCGGAACCTCCAGAGAGGGTCCCCAGTCCGGAACCTCCAGAGAGGGTCCCCAGTCCGGAACCTCCAGAGATGGTGCCCAGTCCGGGGCCCGCAACAGTGAGCCCAGTATGGCCGGTTCCTGCTCCTCGCACCAGAGTTCCGGCTAATAGCCCAGGGCCTCCGGTGCGTGACATCAAGCCAGCACGGCCGCCACCTGGAAGGAAAATACCCACCCGAAGACCCCCCCATGGACTTTTGGCGCGGTCGGAGTCCACGCCTTTGGGGGGGGGGTACTGTCACGTCCAGGCCAGAGTTTTTAGGCTGGCGTGTTTAGTTTCGTTTATGGTGAAGGATTTTTTAGTTCTAGGTGTTGTATTTCTATGTTGGGGAAATGGTTCCCAATTATAGGCAGCTGAGTGTCGTTACCTCTAATTGGGAACCATATATATGTTTGTAGTTTTCAGAGGGGTTTTGTGGGTTATTGTTTGTTCATAGCTTTGTTGGTTTCACTTGTTATGGTCAACGTTACGATCTTCGTTCGTTTTGTTTATTGTTTTGCCAGTTACGTTATTTAATAAAGAATGTATACTGGATACCTCGCTGCGCCTTGGTCCGTCACTCAAGGAGATCGTGACAGGGCCGATGGCTGTGAGTTGAGTTTGAGGTTCCAGTTGATTGGCACGATCAGGATAGTTTCCAGCCCAGCGTTTTATACAGCTAATATTTCATCCTCTCTTTGCTTCATCCCTCATCACCATTATCTGAACAGACCCCTCGTCTCTCTACCCTTCATTACAGAGTCCCATTGAAGAGCCTGCCTGGTCCCGACCCATTTAAATGTTTCCCCTTATACCACTTGAGTGTTGCTTTAGCAGTATGCTTAGGGTCAATGTCATGCTGGAAGGTGAACCTCCGTCCCAGTCTCAAATCTCTGGAACACTGAAACAGGTTTCCCTGAAGAATTTCCCTGTATTTAGCACAATCCATCATTCCTTCAATTCTGACCAGTTTCCCAGTCCCTGCCGATGAAAAACATCCCCATAGCATGATGCTGCCACCACCACGCTTCACTGTGGGGATGGTGTCCTCGGGGTGATGAGAGGTGTTGGGTTTGCGCCAGACATAGCGTTTTCTTTGATGGCCAAAAAGGTCAATTTTAGTCTCATCTGAGCAGAATATCCCTTCTTCCATATGTTTGGGGAGTCTCCCACATGCTTTGGGGAGTCTCCCACATGTTTGCTTATTTTTTCTTTAAGCAATGGCTTTTTTTCTGGCCACTTTCATAAAGCCCAGCTCTGTGGAGTGTACAGCTTAAAGTGGTCCAATGGACACATACTCCAATCTCCGCTGTGGAGCTTTGCAGCTCCTTCAGGATTATCTTTGGTCTCTTTGTTGCCTCTGATTAATGCCCTCCTTGCCTGGTCTGTGAGTTTTGGTGGGTGGCCCTCTCTTGGCAGGTTTGTTGTGGTGCCATATTCTTAAACATTTTTAATAATGGATTTAATGATGCTCTGTGGGATGTTCAAAGTTTCTGATATTTTTTTATAACCCAACCCTGATCTGTACTTCTCCACAACTTTGTCCCTGACCTGTTTGGAGAGATCTTTGGTCTTCATGGTGCCGCTTGCTTGGTGGTGCCCCTTGCTTAGTGGTGTTGCAGACTCTGGGGCCTTTCAGAACAGGTGTGTGTATATATACTGAGATCATGTGACAGATCATGTGACACTTAGATTGCACACAGGTGGACTTTATTCCACTAATTATGTGACATCTGAAGGTAATTGGTTGCACCAGATCTTATTTAGGGGCTTCATAGCAAAGGGGGTGAATACATATGCACGCACCACTTTTCCATTTTTAATTATTTACATTTTTTTGTGAACAAGTAATTTTTTTAATTTCACTTCACCAATTTTGAGTATTTTGTATATGTCCATTACATGACATCCAAATAAAACTCTATTTAAATTACAGGTTGTAATGCAACAAAATAGGAAAAATGATTTTTCTACTTCTCGACATCCATCACCTCAAATGTTTTGGTGGAAAAGCCCATCATGACTATAAGACAGTTAAATCAATCCATCCTGCTGGAACTATCCCGCTGGCTCTTTGTTGCTATGCTCCAATTTTCAGATATCAACTCATCTGGCCTTTGGAACACAGAAGGTCTGATTGGAACATAGCTGTTGGGAGTTTTAGAAACTAGAGTGTGCCTGTGAGTATGGAAGAGAGGAGAGACAAGATGAGACAACTGAGCGGAGACGAGGGGAGACAGAGAGGAGAGGAGAGGAGAGATGGGGAGAGAGGGATATCACATAATAATGCCTTTTCAGTGGTCACAGTTGCCTTGCCATGCTCTGTGGGGGAGTAGGTCCTGGTAGCTGTTATGCACTTGGTGACTAAAGCATTTGTTAAATGGTCTATACAAACAAGATGTTATTGATCATTGAGGTATTGTATTCTCACAGTTATGCCTGCTGTAAGATTCATCACGCACACACACACACATACAGCTATATTGTATGCTAAAAAAATATACAGTACCAGTCAAAAGTTTGGACACACCTACTCATTCAAGGGTTTTTCTTTATTTTGACTAGAATAATAATGAAGACATCAAAACTATGAAATAACACACATGGAATCATGTAGTAACCAAAAAAGTGTTAAGCAAATCAAAATGTATTTTATATTTGACATTTTTCAAAGTAGCCATCCTTAGCCTTGATGACAGCTTTGCACACTCTTGGCATTCTCTCAACAAGCTTCACCTGGAATACTTTTCCAACAGTCTTGAAGGAGTTCCCACATATGCTGAGCACTTGTTGGCTGCTTTTCCTTCTCTCTGTGGTCCAACTAATCCCAAACCATTTCAATTGAGTTGTGGTTGGGTGATTGTGGAGGCCAGGTCATCTGATGCAGCCCTCCATCACTCTCCTTCTTGGTCAAATAACCACTACAAAGCCTGGAGGTGTGTTGTGTCATTGTCCTGTTGAAAAACAAATGATAGTCCCAAAACAGATGGGATGGCGTATCGCTGCAGAATGCTGTGGTAGCCATGATGGTTAAGTGTGCCTAAATAAATCACAGACAGTGTCACCAGCAAAGCACCCCCACACCATCACCCCTCCTCCGTGCTTCACGGTGGGAACCACACATGCAGAGATCATCCGTTCACCTACTCTGCGTCTCACAAAGACATGGCAATTGGAACCAAAAATCTCAAATTTGGACTCATCAGACCAAAGGACAGATTTCCACCAGTCTAATGTCCATTGCTCGTGTTTCTTGGCCCAAGCAAGACTCTTCTTCTTATTGGTGTCCTTTAGTAGTGTTTTTTTTTGCAGCAATTCGACCATGGATGGAAGGCCTGATTCACACAGTCTCCTCTGAACAGTTGATGTTGAGATGTGTCTGTTACTTGAACTCTGTGAAGCATTTATTTGGGCTGCAATCTGAGGTGCAGTTATTCTTATTACCTCTGCAGCAGAGGTAACTCTGGGTCTTCCTTTCCTGTGGCGGTCCTTTGGTGGGTTTGGCCTCGAAAAAAGGATGCATTTGCAGAAAATAACCTCATACCTATGGTGGTGGATCTGTGATGTTATGGGGATGTTTTGCTTCCACTGTTTCTGTGGCACGTGTTAAGGTCAACGGCATCATGAACTCTACCAAGTACCAGGGCATTTTTTCAAAAAACATTTTTGCCTCTGCTAGGAGGCTGAAGCTTGACCGCAAGTGGATCTTCCAGCAAGACAATGACCCCAAGCATACACAAAATCTACAAATAAATTGTTAATTGACCACAAAATCAACATTTTGCAATGGCCATCTCAGTCTCCGGACTTAGTTGAACCGAATTGAAAACCTGTGGTTTGAATTGAAGAGTGCAGTCCATGAGCGCAGACCAAAGGATATCAAGGATCTGGAAAGATTCTGTATGGAGGAATGGTCTAAGATCCATCCCAAAGTGTTCTCATAAAACATTATAGAAAAAGGCTAAGTGCCCTTATCCTCGCAAGGGGAGCGTGCATATGTATTGCTTGTTTAACAAAATATTTTTCTGTATTTGTATAAAATAATGTAATTTTCCATGTACAATATAGCTCAGTATTTGTATTACTTATTTTATACAGTCTTCTGTGCTCATCTTTATCAGGCGTGATAATAATTTTGGAGGTGACCGTAGATCACACACACACACAACTGTCTCTTCTCTCCTATCTCTGAAACCTGAGCTCCCAGATGGATTGAACTGACGGGAAGAAGACTGACTGACGTTGATGACATCACCCATTAGGTTGACTCATATTGATGACATAACCTATTAAGAGCATAACTGATATGACCAGAGATGGTTTGGATGCAGTCATCATTCTTGGTATCAGAACGAGTGATGGTGAAGTAGTTGGAATGGGGCAGGAGTGGGAAAGTAGAGGAGAGAAAGAGGAAGTGATGAGGAATGTATGGCTGTAGTGATGGTAGAGGAGATGAAGTGATGAGGAATGAATGGCTGTAGGGATGGTAGAGGAGATGAAGTGATGAGGAATGAATGGCTGTAGGGATGGTAGAGGAGATGAAGTGATGAGGAATGAATGGCTGTAGGGATGGTAGAGGAGAGAAAGAGGAAGTGATGAGGAATGTATGGCTGTAGTGATGGTAGAGGAGATGAAGTGATGAGGAATGAATGGCTGTAGGGATGGTAGAGGAGATGAATTGATGAGGAATGTATGGCTGTAGTGATGGTAGAGGAGAGAAATGGATGAGGAATGTATGGCTGTAGTGATGGTAGAGGAGAGGAAGTGATGAGGAATGTATGGCTGTAGTGATGGTAGAGGAGATAAAGATTAAGTGATGCGGAATGTATGGCTGTATTGATGGTAGAGGAGAGAAATGGATGAGGAATGTATGGCTGTAGTGATGGTAGAGGAGATGAATTGATGAGGAATGTATGGCTGTAGTGATGGTAGGGAGAGAAAGAAGAAGTGATGAGTACTGTACTGTATGGCTATAGTGATGGTAGTGGAGAAGAAGTGATGCGGAATGTATGGCTGTGGTGATGGTAGAGGAGTGGAAGTGATGAGGAATGAATGGCTGTAGTGATAGTAGAGGAGAGAAAGAAGAAGTGATGAGTAATGTACTGAATGGCTGTAGTGATGGTAGAGGAGAAGAAGTGATGCGGAATGTATGGCTGTAGTCCTGGTAGAGGAGAAGAAGTGATGCGAAATGTATGGCTATAGTGATGGTAGAGGAGAGAAAGAAGAAGTGATTTGGAATGTACTGTATGGCTGTAGTGATGGTAGAGGAGAGAAAGTTTATAAGGAATGTATGGCTGTAGTGATGGTAGAGGAGAGAAAGTGATGAGGACTGTATGGCTGTAGTGATGGTATAAGACAGGGAAGCAGAGGAGTGAATGATAGGGTCATCATCAGACACATACTGCCATACAAACCATATAGTGAAAGAGAGAGAAGAGAAGTGAGAGAGCGGAGGAGTGAATAATGAGCCATAAAGGACCATGATGATATTAAAAGAAACTGTTATGATTCACTGAAGCCTGCTATTTGGCTCCACTATGCACTGGTCTAGTTAGGTTCCCTGTGTGTGTGTGTGTGTGTGTGTGTGTGTGTGTGTGTGTGTGTGTTTATGTATGTGTTTATGTGTGTGTGTCCAGAAGTAATTGAAACTCAACTCGCACTCCTGCCTGCCTCAAGTTACCAGTAGAGTAAAGGTATGAGATTGAGGGAGAGAAGCAATTAAAGGAGGAGATCGAGAGGAATTGGGAGAGTGTGGGGTTAGGAGAGTAGTGATGGGGGACATGTGGGGGCAGAAGGAGAGTAGTGATGGGGGATGTGCGGGGTTAGAAGGAGAGTAGTGATGGGGACGTGTGGGGGATAGAAGGAGAGTAGTGATGGGGACGTGCGGGGTTAGAAGGAGAGTAGTGATGGGGGACGTGTGGGGTTAGAAGGAGAGTAGTGATGGGGACGCAAGGGATAGAAGGAGAGTAGTGATGGGGACGTAAGGGATAGAAGGAGAGTAGTGATGGGGGACGTAGGGATAGAAGGAGAGTAGTGATGGGGGACGTGTGGGGTTAGAAGGAGAGTAGTGATGGGGACGTGCGGGGGATAGAAGGAGAGTAGTGATGGGGACGTGCGGGGATAGAAGGAGAGTAGTGATGGGGGACGTGTGGGGTTAGAAGGAGAGCAGTGATGGGGGACGTGTGGGGTTAGAAGGAGAGTAGTGATGGGGGACGTGCGGGGATAGAAGGAGAGTAGTGATGGGGACGTGTGGGGTTAGAAGGAGAGTAGTGATGGGGACGTGTGGGGGAGAGAAGGAGAGCAGTGATGGGGACGTGTGGGGTTAGAAGGAGAGTAGTGATGGGGGACGTGCGGGGTTAGAAGGAGAGCATTGATGGGGGACGTGCGGGGATAGAAGGAGAGTAGTGATGGGGGACATGTGGGGGCAGAAGGAGAGTAGTGATGGGGACGTGTGGGGGATAGAAGGAGAGTAGTGATGGGGACGTGCGGGGTTAGAAGGAGAGTAGTGATGGGGGACGTGTGGGGTTAGAAGGAGAGCAGTGATGGGGGACGTGTGGGGTTAGAAGGAGAGTAGTGATGGGGGACGTGTGGGGATAGAAGGAGAGTAGTGATGGGGACGTAAGGGATAGAAGGAGAGTAGTGATGGGGACGTGCGGGGTTAGAAGGAGAGTAGTGATGGGGACGTGCGGGGATAGAGGAGAGTAGTGATGGGGACGTAAGGGATAGAAGGAGAGTAGTGATGGGGACGTAAGGGATAGAAGGAGAGTAGTGATGGGGGCGTGTGGGGTTAGAAGGAGAGTAGTGATGGGGACGTGCGGGGATAGAAGGAGAGTAGTGATGGGGACGTGCGGGGATAGAAGGAGAGTAGTGATGGGGACGTGCGGGGATAGAAGGAGAGTAGTGATGGGGACGTGCGGGGATAGAAGGAGAGTAGTGATGGGGGACGTGTGGGGATAGAAGGAGAGTAGTGATGGGGGACGTGTGGGGTTAGAAGGAGAGTAGTGATGGGGGACGTGTGGGGTTAGAAGGAGAGTAGTGATGGGGACGTGTGGGGTTAGAAGGAGAGTAGTGATGGGGGACGTGTGGGGTTAGAAGGAGAGTAGTGATGGGGACGTGCGGGGTTAGAAGGAGAGTAGTGATGGGGACGTGTGGGGTTAGAAGGAGAGTAGTGATGGGGACGTGTGGGGTTAGAAGGAGAGTAGTGATGGGGACGTGTGGGGATAGAAGGAGAGTAGTGATGGGGACGTGTGGGGAGAGAAGGAGAGCAGTGATGGGGACGTGTGGGGTTAGAAGGAGAGTAGTGATGGGGGACGTAAGGGATAGAAGGAGAGTAGTGATGGGGACGTGTGGGGTTAGAAGGAGAGCAGTGATGGGGGACGTAAGGGGATAGAAGGAGAGTAGTGATGGGGACGTGCGGGGATAGAAGGAGAGTAGTGATGGGGACGCGTGGGGGAGAGGGAGAGTAGTGATGGGGACGTGCGGGGTTAGAAGGAGAGCAGTGATGGGGACGTGTTGGGGGGAGAGGGAGAGTAGTGATGGGGACGTGCGGGGTCAGAAGGAGAGTAGTGATGGGGACGCGGGGGATAGAAGGAGAGTAGTGATGGGGACGTGCGGGGTTAGAAGGAGAGCAGTGATGGGGACGTGTGGGGAGAGGGAGAGTAGTGATGGGGACGTCAAGGGTCAGAAGGAGAGTAGTGATGGGGACGTGCGGGGATAGAAGGAGAGTAGTGATGGGGGACGTGCGGGGTTAGAAGGAGAGCAGTGATGGGGACGCAAGGGTTAGAAGGAGAGCAGTGATGGGGACGTAAGGGGTTAGAAGGAGAGTAGTGATGGGGACGTGCGGGGATAGAAGGAGAGTAGTGATGGGGACGTGTGGGGGGAGAGGGAGAGTAGTGATGGGGACGTGGGGGGAGAGGGAGAGTAGTGATGGGGGACGTATGGGTTAGAAGGAGAGTAGTGATGGGGGACGGTGTGGGGAGAGGGAGAGTAGTGATGGGGACGTGCGGGGGAGAGGGAGAGTAGTGATGGGGACGTGCGGGGTTAGAAGGAGAGTAGTGATGGGGGACGTGTGGGGTTAGAAGGAGAGTAGTGATGGGGACGTGTGGGGTTAGAAGGAGAGTAGTGATGGGGGACGTGTGGGGTTAGAAGGAGAGTAGTGATGGGGGACGTGTGGGGTTAGAAGGAGAGTAGTGATGGGGACGTGCGGGGTTAGAAGGAGAGTAGTGATGGGGGACGTGTGGGGTTAGAAGGAGAGTAGTGATGGGGGATGTGTGGGGTTAGAAGGAGAGTAGTGATGGGGGAAGTGTGGGGTTAGAAGGAGAGTAGTGATGGGGGATGTGTGGGGTTAGAAGGAGAGTAGTGATGGGGGAAGTGCGGGGTTAAAGGAGAGTAGTGATGGGGGAAGTGCGGGGTTAAAGGAGAGTAGTGATGGGGGAAGTGCGGGGTTAAAGGAGAGTAGTGATGGGGGAAGTGCGGGGTTAAAGGAGAGTAGTGATGGGGAAGTGCGGGGTTAAAGGAGAGTAGTGATCCCCAGTAGGCCGTCATTGTAAAAATAATTTGTTCTTAACTGACCTAGTCAAAATTGTAAACAAAAAAAACTGGAAATGGCGGAGTGATTTCTGCATAGTGCATCTTTAAGGAGGAAATGTCAGGAAGGCATGAGAGAGATGTGTTTGTCAGTCAGATGAATATAGATCCAGTCAGATCAGAGTTTACTTCAAGGAAAGAAGGATTTTAAAGTACTACTGTAGGTGTCCTGTAGTGTGAGCGACTGGATTTGAACCCAGGTCATCTGTTCACAACATGAATGTGTTACCCGCGCTGAGCTACAAGCTTTGGGAGTCTTCAGGTCTCAGGCAAGGTTACTCCTCCCATGTGTGTGGTTTTACTGAAACTTCTCTGTTAGTAATTTGCTGGTAGTGCTTATTAATGTCTTATGTGTTGTCCTTGAGATACATAGTTACACAACACTCTGTATAGAGAAGAACTGAGAGAGAGAGAGAGAGAGAGAGAGAGAGAGAGAGAGAGAGAGAGAGAGAGAGAGAGAGAGAGAGACTCAAACACCCAGTTACAGATGGGATCGACCGGTGTGTGTGTGTGTATGTATCAGCTCACTGTGGAAATCATTAGGTCAGCTGTGCGTTCTCTCTGGAGGGCCTGACGGACAGAAACAAGCCAACTCAGCATCAGCTCCCAGCTCAATCAGCATCAGCCTATCAGCTCCCTGCTTGATCAGCATCAGCCTATCAGCGCCCAGCTCTCAGTTGACTCACACAATCAGGCTTACAGCCTTAGAGAAACACTTCAATTGATGCGTTCATTTTAGGGCTGTGATTCAATCCGATCGCACTTTGTCAACTATGCAGTGTTTACCATGAATGCAGTCTCCACGAACGCGGTAACATTGCCTTTAAAAGCCGAATCCAAGCCTAGGTCACCAGGGGTCCTAAAGTGTCAACTCGACCCACCCAGTTGAGTGGCCGAGCTAAGGCACCCATTCTCTTCCACCTAATTTCCAAGACCTATCTGGTTAAACGGCTTATTCCTGGACCCAGCCTTAGTTCAAGCTGGCCGGTGTGTGTGTTTGTGTGTGTGCATGTGTGTATAGCTGCGGTTATGAGAGTGCATCTCCATGGTGTGTTGTTGTGGTAGCTAAGGAATGTATTTTCATAGTTACAGTGGGTGCCAGGTTGCCAGTTTGGGGTCTGAAGATGTGTTCAGCGTCAATAAAAACAGACTAACTAACAATAGAGTCAGCTGTCTACTGCTTTCTCTGCCAGTTTAGTCGCTCACACACACACACATACACACACACACACACACACACACGGCCTGTGTATTCTCTTTCAGTGTAGTTGCTCAAGACTTGCTCTATAACCTTGGATGTCTTTATTGTTCCCCACATCAAATGGCAATGAATACCCTCTATAGACATCTCCCTCTCCTCCACTCTCCTGCAGTGAGATATTTGGCACAGTTAATGAGTCAGCACATAGTCACACAGGCTGTCACTCACAGCACGGTGCTAAATACGTTGCTAATGGGATGATGTGATGAACACTGCATCAGGAACATGATAATGTGGTACTCAGCGGAGAGAGAGAGAGAGAGAGAGAGAGAGAGAGAGAGAGAGAGAGAGAGAGAGAGAGAGAGAGAGAGAGAGAGAGAGAGAGAGAGAGAGAGAGAGAGAGAGAGAGAGAGAGAGAGAGAGAGAGAGAGAGAGAGAGACGCGTTGGTCATGCCTGGGTGGTATAGCATCAGCCTGACACCACATACACACACACGGTACAGCTATGACTTTGTGCCTGGAATCCTGAACAAGGGCATGAGACTGTGTGAGGCAAGAACCGAAGGCTTTTGAATGGAAAGCTTTAGAACTGAAAGCTTTAGAACTGTGGGTGTTTTGTAGTTGAGTGTGTGTTTTGTAGTTGTTTTTGTGTGTGTTTTGTAGTTGTGTTTGTGTGTGTTTTGTAGTTGAGTGTGTGTTTTGTAGTTGTGTTTTGTAGTTGTGTTTTGTAGTTGTGTTTGTGTCTGTTTTGTAGTTGAGTGTGTGTTTTGTAGTTGTGTTTGTGTGTGTTTAGTAGTTGAGTGTGTGTTTTGTAGTTGAATGTTGTTGAATCAGTGTATCTGAGATGGAGTTTGCTGTATCTGATGATCTGCTCTGAGGTCATTGCTGATTGGTCGATTTGATGGCTGCTCTACTTTCCTTTAAATCAGTCCACCAACCAACCCACAGCCTGCCTCAAACACCCAGTTACATATAGCATCGACCGGTCTGTGTGTGCGTGTGTGTTTGTGTGTGTGTATCACCTCACAAAGGAAATCATTGGGTCAGCTGTGCGTTCTCTGTGGAGGGCCTGACGGCCAGAAACAAGTCAACACACAACTCATCATCAGCCTATCAGCTCCAGCCTTTAAAAGCTGCATCACAGACAAAGCCCGATTGAACTGAATCCTGGCCTAGGTTACCAGGGGTCTGGTATGCACTATGCAGCGTCTGTACATTTATGTTGAAACCATGACGCCCTAAGGTGCAAACTCGACCAACCCGGTTCAGCGGGCAAGCCAAAGCACCCATCCATCTCATTCCATAGACCTATCTGGTTAAAATGCTTATTTCTGCACCCAGCCTTAGTTCAAGCTGACGTGCGTGTGCGTGCGTGCATAACTGTGGTTATGAGAGTGCGTCTCCATGGTGTGTTGTTGTGGTAGCTAAGGAATGTATTTTCATAGTTACAGTGGGTGCCAGTTTGCAGTTTGGGGTCTGAAGATGTGTTCAGCGTAGCCAATCAGATTTCACAACAACATCAATAAAAACAGACTAACTAACAATAGAGTCAGCTGTCTACTGCTTTCTCTGCCAGTTTAGTCGCTCACACACACACACACACACACACACACACACACACACACACACACACACACACACACACACACACACACGGCCTGTGTATTCTCTTTCAGTGTAGTTGCTCAAGACTTGCTCTATAACCTTGGATGTCTTTATTGTTCCCACACATCAAATGGCAATGAATACCCTCTATAGACATCTCCCTCTCCTCCACTCTCCTGCAGTGAGATATTTGGCACAGTTAATGAGTCAGCACATAGTCACACAGGCTGTCACTCACAGCACGGTGCTAAATACGTTGCTAATGGGATGATGTGATGAACACTGCATCAGGAACATGATAATGTGGTACTCAGCTCAACAAGTGTGTGTGTGCGTGCGCGTGTGTGTGACTGTGTGAACCTAATCTAAATTATTTGGTTTCACCAAAATAATGTTTCCGGTCAACAGAGACATATACAATATTTCCAGGCACAATACTTACGATTCGTGTCGAATGTGTCCTTCGCTATCAAACAAGTGTTTAAAACAAGTTTTTATCCAGGGTCTCCCATTTTATACCTGTAGAAGTGGGAGATTACACTGTAGCATACTTTCACGTGACTGCGTGGTCTAGAATGGACTACAATGGCACACACAGGCGGAAAATGGAAGACCATGGATAAAAACATGTTTTAAACCCATATTTGATAGCGAAGGACACGTTTAAGTATTGTGCCTAGAGGTACTGAATATGCCTCTGTTGACTGGAAACGTTATTTTGGTGAAACCGAATAGTTTAGATTTGGTTGATCAAGGACGCCAGGCTACGGAAACTTCCTATGCTGCGAGACGAAGCGAGGGGTTCCTGTGCTGAGCCTTTGGATCCAGATGGTGGTGGTTCGGTCTGACCCACTTCTAGACTAGAAGTGTAGATGGGTAGCGAGAGACACAGTAAATGTACACAGTGTACACTATAGTCACACATTTACAATATAACTCCCCAATGGATTTACTCTTATAAAATACACAGAGCTCAGCTGAGAAAATTAAATGTACTGTACAAAAGCATTTACTGTTCAACCAACAAGGAATACAAATTATTTTTGTATCAGATCAGGCACACCTGTTGATGTGTGTCTTCCACATTTCCTCCTGTTTATCTGTAAAGAAGAAATCAGCCAGGCATGTGTTTGAGTTGGTGGCTGATAAAGGTTTGATGGGTGGAGTTGACACTCTCTGCAGACGTTGAGTTGGTGGCTGATGAAGGTTTGATGGATAGAGTAGAGACTCTCTGCAGAAGTTGAGTTGGTGGCTGATGAAGGTTTGATGGATAGAGTAGAGACTCTCTGCAGACGTTGAGTTGGTGACTGATGAAGGTTTGATGGGTGGAGTTGACACTCTCTGCAGACGTTGAGTTGGTGGCTGATGAAGGTTTGATGGATAGAGTAGAGACTCTCTGCAGACGTTGAGTTGGTGGCTGATGAAGGTTTGATGGATAGAGTAGAGACTCTCTGCAGACGTTGAGTTGGTGGCTGATGAAGGTTTGATGGATAGAGTAGAAACTCTCTGCAGACGTTGAGTTGGTGACTGATGAAGGTTTGATGGATAGAGTAGAAACTCTCTGCAGACGTTGAGTTGGTGTTTGATGGATAGAGTAGAAACTCTCTGCAGACGTTGAGTTGGTGGCTGATGAAGGTTTGATGGATAGAGTAGAAACTCTCTGCAGACGTTGAGTTGGTGGCTGATGAAGGTTTGATGGATAGAGTAGAAACTCTCTGCAGACGTTGAGTTGGTGGCTGATGAAGGTTTGATGGATAGAGTAGAAACTCTCTGCAGACGCGTTGAGTTGGTGGCTGATGAAGGTTTGATGGATAGAGTAGAAACTCTCTGCAGACGTTGAGTTGGTGGCTGATGAAGGTTTGATGGATGGAGTAGAAACTCTCTGCAGACGTTGAGTTGGTGGCTGATGAAGGTTTGATGGATAGAGTAGAAACTCTCTGCAGACGTTGAGTTGTTGGCTGATGAAGGTTTGATGGATAGAGTAGAAACTCTCTGCAGACGTTGAGTTGGTGGCTGATGAAGGTTTGATGGATAGAGTAGAGACTCTCTGCAGACGTTGAGTTGGTGGCTGATGAAGGTTTGATGGATAGAGTAGAAACTCTCTGCAGACGTTGAGTTGGTGGCTGATGAAGGTTTGATGGATAGAGTAGAAACTCTCTGCAGACGTTGAGTTGGTGGCTGATGAAGGTTTGATGGATAGAGTAGAAACTCTCTGCAGACGTTGAGTTGGTGGCTGATGAAGGTTTGATGGATAGAGTAGAAACTCTCTGCAGACGTTGAGTTGGTGGCTGATGAAGGTTTGATGGATAGAGTAGAAACTCTCTGCAGACGTTGAGTTGGTGGCTGATGAAGGTTTGATGGATAGAGTAGAAACTCTCTGCAGACGTTGAGTTGGTGGCTGATGAAGGTTTGATGGATAGAGTAGAAACTCTCTGCAGACGTTGAGTTGGTGGCTGATGAAGGTTTGATGGATAGAGTAGAAACTCTCTGCAGACGTTGAGTTGGTGGCTGATGAAGGTTTGATGGATAGAGTAGAAACTCTCTGCAGACGTTGAGTTGGTGGCTGATGAAGGTTTGATGGATGGAGTAGAAACTCTCTGCAGACGTTGAGTTGGTGGCTGATGAAGGTTTGATGGATAGAGTAGAAACTCTCTGCAGACGTTGAGTTGGTGGCTGATGAAGGTTTGATGGATAGAGTAGAAACTCTCTGCAGACGTTGAGTTGGTGGCTGATGAAGGTTTGATGGATGGAGTAGACACACTTTGCAGACACAACAGACACTATAAAGGGGCAATCAGCAGTTGCTACATACATTTTTGGACTTAAAAATGTATGATATGTACCCATTGATTCTTGAAGAATATAAACGTATTAATACCTCATGAGCTTAGTACCCCATCTTAGTACCCCATCTTAGTTCCCCATCTTAGTTCCCCGTCTTAGTACCCCATCAGAACCCAACATGTACGGTTGTTTTACTCCAACGTTTGTAAACAAAGAAAATGTAAACAAACATTATATAGTCCCAAACCTTGGTTAAAATTGTCATTGTCATATCATGGATGGTCAGGCATTGCATCCATAGCTCTGTCTATGAATTCAGGTGAGGTTACATTTCTCCAGCCTAATCCCTCAGCTTTTTACAGAACCAGGGAAGGGAATCCGCTTTGTTATTGATTCTACTGACGCTTTAAAGTTAAAGTGCGCTGTTCTGTCCTTTTTATTTTTTCTGTCCTTTTTAGTGCTGAGCTGTTGGAAATGGCTGTTTAGCATGCGTGGGAGCAGTGTGCCTATCTATGCTTTTCTTTCCCCCGGTCATGCTTGACTGCCTAACCTGTCACTCCTCACCCAGAAAGTCTGTGATCTGCCTATGAGTGTGTGTGTGTGTGTGTGTGTGTGTGTGTGTGTGTGTGTGTGTGTGTGTGTGTGTGTGTGTGTGTGTGTGTGTGTGTGTGTGTGTGTGTGTGTGTGTGCAGTAGAGAGCAGGTGTATTGTCCTGGGCTGGTCACCTTGATGCCAGATAAGCAACTGGTAACAGTAGAACAGACAGTAGTCCTGATAACAGTTGAACAGACAGTGGAACAGAGAGTAGTCCTGATAACAGTAGAACATACAGTGGAACAGACAGTAGTCCTGATAACAGTAGAACATACAGTGGAACAGACAGTAGTCCTGATAACAGTAGAACAGACAGTAGTCCTGATAACAGTTGAACAGACAGTAGTCCTGATAACAGTAGAACAGACTGTAGAACAGACAGTAGTCCTGATAACAGTAGAACAGACAGTTGAACAGACAGTAGTCAGGATAACAGTGGAATAGACAGTGGAACAGACAGTAGAACTGACAGTAGTCATGATTACAGTAGAACAGACAGTAGAACTGACCATAGTCCTGATAACAGTAGAACAGACAGTAGTCCTGATAACAGTAGAAAAGACAGTAGAACAGACAGTAGTCCTGATAACAGTAGAACAGACAGTAGAACAGACAGTAGTCCTGATAACAGTAGAACAGACAGTTGTCCTGATAACAGTAGAACAGACAGTGGAACAGACAGTAGTCCTGATAACAGTTGAACAGACAGTAGTCATGATAACAGTTGAACAGACAGTAGTCCTGATAACAGTAGAACAGACAGTAGAACAGACAGTAGTCCTGATAACAGTAGAACAGACAGTTGTCCTGATAACAGTAGAACAGACAGTGGAACAGACAGTAGTCCTGATAACAGTTGAACAGACAGTAGTCCTGATAACAGTTGAACAGACAGTAGTCATGATAACAGTTGAACAGACAGTAGTCCTGATAACAGTTGAACAGACAGTAGTCATGATAACAGTAAAACAGACAGTAGTCCTGATAACAGTAGAACAGACTGTAGAACAGACAGTAGTCCTGATAACAGTAGAACAGACAGTAGAACAGGCAGTAGTCCTGATAACAGTAGAACAGACAGTAGAACAGACAGTAGTCCTGATAACAGTAGATCAAACAGTGGAACAGACAGTAGTCCTGTTAATAGTCGAACAGACAGTGGAACAGACAGTAGTCCTGATAACAGTAGAACAGACAGTAGAACAGACAGTAGTCCTGATAACAGTAGAACAGACAGTAGAACAGACAGTAGTCCTGATAACAGTAGATCAAACAGTGGAACAGACAGTAGTCCTGTTAATAGTCGAACAGACAGTGGAACAGACAGTAGTGCTGATAACAGTAGAACAGACAGTGGAACAGACAGTAGAACAGACAGTAGTCCTGATAACAGTAGAACAGACAGTGGAACAGACAGTAGAACAGACAGTAGTCCTGATAACAGTAGAACAGACAGTGGAACAGACAGTAGTGCTGATAACAGAAGAACAGACCGTAGAACAGACAGTAAAACAGGACTACTGTCTGTTCAACTGTTATCAGGACTACTGTCTGTTCTACTGTTTGTTCTACTGTCATCAGGACTACTGTCTGTTCTACTGTCTGTTCAACTGTTATCAGGACTACTGTCTGTTCTACTTTTATCAGGACTACTGTCTGTTCTACTGTTAACAGTGAAACAGACAGTAGAACACACAGTAGTCCTGATAACAGTAGATCAGACAGTAAAACAGACTGTAGTCCTGATAACAGTAGAACAGACAGTAGTCCTGATAACAGTAGAACAGACAGTAGTCCTGATAACAGTGGAACAGACAGTAGAACAGGCAGTAGTCCTGATAAGAGTTGAACAGACAGTAGTCCTGATAACAGTGGAACAGACAGTAGTCCTCATAACAGAAGAACAGACAGTAGTCCTGATAACAGTGAAACAGACAGTGGAACAGAGAGTAGAACAGACAGTAGTCCTGATAACAGTAGAACAGACAGTAGAACAGACTGTAGTCCTGATAACAGTAGATCAAACAGTGGAACAGACAGTAGTGCTGATAATAGTAGAACAGACAGTAGAACAGACAGTAGAACAGGACTACTGTCTGTTCAACTGTTATCAGGACTACTGTCTGTTCAACTGTTATCAGGACTACTGCCTGTTCTACTGTCTGTTCTACTGTCTGTTCTACTGTTATCAGGACTACTGTCTGTTCTACTGTTATCAGGACTACTGTCTGTTCTCCTGTTTGTTCTACTGTTATCAGGACTACTGTCTGTTATACTGTTATCAGGACTACTGTCTGTTCTACTGTTATCAGGACTACTGTCTGTTCTACTTTTATCAGGACTACTGTCTGTTCTACTGTCTGTTCCACTGTTATCAGGACTACTGTGTGTTCTACTGTTAACAGTGAAACAGACAGTAGAACACACAGTAGTCCTGATAACAGTGGAACAGACAGTAGTCCTGATGACAGTAGATCAGACAGTAAAACAGACTGTAGTCCTGATAACAGAAGAACAGACAGTAGAACAGACTGTAGTCCTGATAACAGTAGAACAGACAGTGGAACAGACTGTAGTCCTGATAACAGAAGAACAGACAGTAGTCCTGATAACAGAAGAACAGACAGTAGTCCTGATAACAGTAGAACAGACAGTAAAACAGACTGTAGTCCTGATAACAGAAGAACAGACAGTAGAACAGACTGTAGTCCTGATAACAGAAGAACAGACAGTAGAACAGACTGTAGTCCTGATAACAGAAGAACAGACAGTAGTCCTGATAACAGTAGATCAGACAGTAAAACAGACTGTAGTCCTGATAACAATTATTCCCAGAGCTAAAAGCAGCGCTAGTGTCAAGACTGCATGACCCCTGGAAAATGTTACCTGAGTCTCACTCTATTTCGTTCTCTCTCTCTCTCTTTCTCTCTCTGTGTTTCTCTAGCTGAGATCGACCCCACACCTCCACCCCCTCCCCCTTCCCCTCCCCAGCCATAGGGAGCACAGACAGAAACTCACCCAGGGGGAGAGGGCCTGAGGCTGGGTTAGGGCCCGGCGTGGGGATGAGTGCCGCTGGTGATCTGCTAGAGTCAGTCCTGGCCCAGAAGGATCATCTCTTCTCCCAGACAGGGGGAATGGTCCTGCCCTCTGCTCTGCCCCAGGACCTGCTGCCTCTCCTGGGGAGAGAAATGAGCACAGGGGGCCTGTCTGGAGGTCAGTCTCTGGATCAACAGGGTCTGTTGAAGAGGATACGACCCCCAGTTTCACAGCCCCACGACAGCGGACCACCCCTCACTTCACAGCCCTCCCAGCCCGACAGCAACCCCCTCACCTCCTCCTCTCAGCCCGTGACACACACACCGCCTGGACAGCGAGATGAGGTCACCACTATTGTCACGGCGACCGTGGACGCAGACACAGACATGGATGCAGAAACACCTTCACCGGGTATAAGTGGTATACATTAGACCAGGGGTTGGAACCAAAATTATTTTAGATATTTTCGTTCTGAACAGAACCATCATTTTTTTTGTTCCGCCCGGAAAATAAAGTTCCTAACTGGTTTGAACCCCCAAAAAGTAACGGTTTATATCGTTCCTTTCTGTTCATTTTTAAACCTCTGAAATCATTATTATTATTTTTTTTTGCTCATTAAATTAAACTAAACTTCACCAATCAGTGCGGATAGAGCAGTTTGCTATGCTAAAGTTGTTTACAGGCTTGATGGAAAGACAAGTGTAGGGCACTAGATGCAACTTAACATTTTGCGGCAGAGAGTGTGAGAGGGTGAAGGGCATCCTTGGCATCTTGTTATGGCATGCATTATCTGAGTTAGGCCCACAGAATTATACCTACGAAGAGCGGCTTCTATGGAGGAACTTTGAATGTCTTTGAACTTCAGACAGTTGGCTTAAAGTTGGACCATGGCTAGCAAGCTAACAAGCTCGTGTGTGTAGAGCGCGCACCGGAATTAAAAACATGTCTTATCTTTTTGTAGTAAATTAATCCAATGTGAAATGTGATAACTATAGTATCCCTAACTAGCATAGAAAAGTACCCTCCCTTAACCCAGATGACGCTGGGACAATTGTGCGCCGCCCTATGGGACTCCCAATCACGGCCGGTTGGGATACAGCCCGGGATCAAACCTGGGTCTGTAGTAACGCCTCTAGCACTGTGATGCAGTGCCTTAGACCGCTCTGTTCTTTTCTTATGAAAAATCTCTCTCCCTATTGTCATGACGTTGGCCTGTTGGTGAGGTTTATGACCCCCATAAATACCTTCCCCTCTCCTTTTTCTCTCTCTCTACTCTATGGGGTTGACTCTTCAAATCCCTTTGTTAACATAGAGAGAGTATGGTAACGTCAAAAGGGTGGGGAAAGGAACCATATTTCGGTAATCCAACTAGCTGGGCTTCTGAGACATTATAACTGAGGATAGTATGACATAAACTGTATCTTGGAAAGTCTACACTTTCTAGTTATCAGATTCACATGGAATTGTTGTGCAATTTAAATGTTTAAATATGAAACTATTTGTTGAAAGATTAAATGTAATTTTAGCTCCTAAATGAGAGAATAATTTTCCTAGAGTCAAAAGTCTGCTCACTCCGTGGCCCTGCCCAAGTGAACAGACATTGGCTGTAAACTATGAAAAACGCCTCTCTCTCCCATGACTATATAAGCCCGTTGACGAAAATTCTACTTTGTGTTCCAAGGACGTTAGGATGACGGTCCTATGTTAAAAGGGCTAAGATCAAACTAAAGAACTAAGCCAACTTCAGCGTGAGCTTAAGAATGGCAACTTGGTATGAACTTTGAACTCTTATTCACTAAAGAAGTGATACCTCCTAGCCGTTGAGTGAGCCGAGCAGCTGTAAACGTGGGCTAGGAAAGGACGGACAAAGTATCTCTTCTACCACACATCCAACGGTACTACAACACATATGTTCTACCAGACATTCTTCAAAGGACAAGAAATCTCTGCTGGACAACCCAGCCTTCCATCTATGACCAATCTATCGAAGCGCAGCTTAAATATGTCTTGCATTTTCCTTTTCCAAATGGGCGGTTATTTAGAATGCATAAGATTCTGTATTTATGATAGCATGGCTTCATAAGGTCTGATAGAGACCAAATTCCTTTGTTCTCCAGTCTTCCCGCGCTTTCATTCAAGCCCAACCCCCTCTCTTTGTGTAACCAGCCGTCATATCGGTTCCGTACACCAGGGACGTTTTCATGTATGACATAATTAGTAATCAATGTATGATCCATCCTGTGTATATGTAATTCTGTGTGATTATTTAGGTATTTAGTAAATAAATAATTAAACAAAATGTTGTATTGCTGATTCAACTTGTTAGCCAGGGTTCGTGAAGATAACCAAAAATTCTACGATGTTCAGATGAGACTGAAATAAGGTGATGATTAATAATTGACTGCCATTGATGTAAAAGATTACTAGGTCTTTAAGAGTTTATTCGGAAGATAACAGCTCTATAAACATATCTTCCGAATCTCGCATGTAGCTATCGTCAATAGGCTACAGTAGCCTATGCTTTGGAGTGGTAGCGGCAGGTAGCCTACTCACGGACACTGGAAGAAGTTTCTGATTGCTGGGCTGGCCTCACCCAATGTGGTACGGATCTGCTAGTTTTATACTTAAGAACTGGAACACCATCAAAAGCTAGCCAGCTATCTGGCTACCAGCTAATTGGCTACTAGCTAGCCACGGCCCACTAGTTGTCTAGAGCACATCGGACTGTTAGCTTAAGAGGCCTATCGGACAATTTATTTGGCCACTATAACAATTCTGCCAATTGGCCTGGTTTACCACACAGAGCCCTGCTGATCCGTCTTCTGAGCCGGAACCCCAACAGAAGCTAGCCAGCTAACTAGCTACTAGCTAGTAGTCAGCTAGCCACTGCTAGCGGTCATCAGCCACCTCTAGCACGGACAACTCAAGCCAGTCTGCACCGCGCGACTCAAACCAGACCAAATCTCCAGATTCCTACCGCAAGCCCTGAACCTTTTTTCACCTGGATCATCGCAGCTAGCAAGCTGCTATCCGAGTGGCCACTCCTGGCTAACGTCTTTGTCCCGAAGCAAGAACCAATTAGCCTGGAGCAAGCCTTGCTAGGCCCATCTGCTAGGCCCATCTCCCGGCTAGCCGTAGAGGTCCATCAGCCACTCCTAAACTAAAATACCTATTTTGCCAACTGGCCTGGACCCCTGCCAACCCATCACGACTGGACCACCGACGTGATTCGCCCAAGGTTTTTTTTTTCTCAACTGGCTCCGCCGTTGCAACGTCCCCTAAATGCCCATCCGCTAGCCTGCTAGCCGCGGCCCGCTAGCTGTCCTAAGCACATCGACTGTTAGCTTAAGAGGCCCATCGGACAATTTCTTCGGCCACTATACCTATTTTGCCAATTGGCCTGGTTTACCACACGGAGCCCTGCTGAACCCTATGCCGACGGAACAGCACGAGGGGGCCACAACAGACTTTCTTCCGTCACGACGTGCCTCCAAGGCCTTTCTGCTAGCTTACTAGCCCCGGCCCGCTAGCTGCTTGAAGCCACTCACTGGACTCCTATGACCACTCGGCTACGCATGCCTCTCGCTAACGTCAATATGCCTTGTCCATTGCTGTTTTGGTTAGTAATTATTGCCTTATTTCACTGTAGAACCTCTAGCCCTGCTCAATACGCCTTAGTTAACACTTTAGTTCCACCTCCCACACATGCAGTGACATCACCTGGTTTAAATTATATTTCTAGAGACAATATCTCTTTCATCGTCACTCTATGCACAGGTTTACCCCCACTGTATTCACATCCTACCATACCTTTGTCTGTACATTATGCCTTGAATTTATTCTACTGTACCCAGAAATCTGTTCCTTTTACTCTCTGTTCTGAACGTACTAGAAGACCAGTCCTTTTAGCCTTTAGCCGTATCCTTATCCTACTCCTCCTCTGTTCCTCTGGTGATGTGGAGGTTAATCCAGGCCCTGCAGTGCCTAGCTCCACTCCCATTCCCAAGGCTCTATCATTTGTTGACTTCTGTAACTGTTAAAGCCTTGGTTTCATGCATGTTAACATTAAAAGCCTCCTCCCTAAGTTTGTTTTATTCACTGCCCTGGCACACTCTATAACTATAACATTTTCCGACAAGATAGAACTGCCAAATTGGTTGGTGTTGCAATCTACTGCAGAGATAGCCTGCAGAGTTCTGTCTTACTATCCAGGTCTGTACCCAAACAATTCGAGCTTCTACTCTTAAAAATCCACCTTTCCAGAAACAAGTCTCTCACCGTTGCCGCTTGCTATAGACCACCCTCTGTCCCCAGCTGTGCCCTTGACACCATATGTGAACTGATTGCCCCCCATCTATCCTCAGAGCTCGTGCTGCTAGGTGACCTAAACTGGGACATGCTTAAACACCCCGGCCATTCTACAATGTAAGCTTGATGCCCTCAATCTCACACAAATTATCAATGAACCCACCAGGTACAACCCCAAATCCGTAAACACGGGCACCCTCATAGATATCATCCTAACCAACTTGCCCTCCAAATACACCTCTGCTGTTTTCAACCAAGATCTCAGCAATCACTGCTTCATTGCCTGCATCCGTAATGGGTCTGCGGTCAAACGACCACACCTCATCACTGTCAAACGCTCCCTAAAACACTTCAGCGAGCCGGCCTTTCTAATCGACCTGGCCCGGGTATCCTGGAAGGATATTGACCTAATCTCGTCAGTAGAGGATGCCTGGTCATTTTTTAAAAGTGCCTTCCTCACCATCTTAAATAAGCATGCCCCTTTCAAAAAATGTAGAACCAGGAACAGATATAGCCCTTGGTTCTCTCCAGACCTGACTGCCGTTGACCAGCACAAAAACATCCTGTGGTTTTCTCCATTAGCATCGAATAGCCCCCGCGATATGCAACTTTTCAGGGAAGTTAGGAACCAATATACACAGGCAGTTAGGAAAGCTGAGGCTAGCTTTTTCAAGCAGAAATTTGCATCCTGTAGCACAAACTCAAAAAAGTTCTGGGACACTGTAAAGTCCATGGAGAATAAGAGTACCTCCTCCCAGCTGCCCACTGCACTGAGGCTAGGAAACACTGTCACCACTGACAAATTCACTATAATTGAGAACTTCAATAAGCATTTTTCTACGGCTGGCCATGCTTTCCACCTGGCTACCCCTACCCCGGTCAACAGCCCTGCACTCCCCACAGCTACTCGTCCAAGCCTCCCCCATTTCTCCTTCACCCAAATCCAGATAGCTGATGTTCTGAAAGAGCTGCAAAATATGGACCCCTACAAATCAGCCGGGCTATACAATCTGGACCCTCTCTTTCTAAAATTATCTGCCGAAATTGTTGCAACCCCTATTACTAGCCTGTTCAACCTCTCTTTCGTATCGTCTGAGATTCCCAAAGATTGGAAAGCTGCCGCGATCATCCCTCTCTTCAAAGGGGGAGACACTCTAGACCCAAACTGCTACAGACCTATATCTATCCTACCCTGCCATTCTAAGGTCTTCGAAAATCAAGTTAACAAACAGATTACTGACCATTTCGAATCCCACCGTACCTTCTCCGCTATGCAATCTGGTTTCAGAGCTGGTCATGGGTGCACCTCAGCCACGCTGAAGGTCCTAAACGATATCATAACCGCCATCGATAAGAGACATTACTGTGCAACCGTATTCATTGACCTGGCCAAGGCTTTTGACTCTGTCAATCACCACATTCTTATTGGCAGACTCAACAGCCTTGGGTTCTCAAATGATTGCCTTGCCTGGTTCACCAACTACTTCTCTGATAGAGTTCAGTGTGTCAAATCGGAGGGCCTGTTGTCCGGACCTCTGGCAGTCTCTATGGGGGGTGCCACAGGGTTCAATTCTTGGGCCGACTCTCTTCTCTGCATACATCAATGATGTCGCCCTTGCTGCTGGTGATTCTCTGATCCACCTCTATTCTTCTGGCCCTTCTTTGGATACTGTGTTAACTAACCTCCAGATGAGCTTCAATGCCGTATAACTCTCCTTCTGTGGCCTCTAACTGCTCTTAAATGCAAGTAAAACTAAATGCATGCTCTTCAACCGATCACTGCCCGCACCTACCCGCCCGTCCAGCATCATTACTCTGGACGGTTCTGACTTAAAATATGTGGACAACTACAAATACCTAGGTGTCTGGTTAGACTGTAAACTCTCCTTCCAGACTCACATTAAGCATCTCCAATCCAAAATTAAGTCTAGAATCTGCTTCCTATTTCGCATCCTTCACGCATGCTGCTAAACATACCCTTGTAAAACTGACCATCCTACCGATCCTCGACTTCCGGCAATGTAATTTATAAAATAGCCTCCAACACTCTACTCAACAAATTGGATGCAGTCTATCACAGTGCCATCCGTTTTGTCACCAAAGCCCCATATACTACCCACCACTGTGACCTGTACGCTCTCGTTGGCTGGCCCTCGCTTCATTCTCATCGCCAAACCCACTGGCTCCAGCTCACATAGCCCATCTGTTAACAGCCCATCCAACTACTTCATCCCCATACTGTATTTATTTATTTATCTTGCTCTTTTGCACCCCAGTATCTCTACTTGCACATTCAACTTCTGCACATCTACCATTCCAGTGTTTAATTGCTATATTGTAATTACCTCGCCACCATGGCCTATTTATTGCCCTACCTCCCTTATCTTACCTCATTTGCACTCACTGTATATAGACTTATTTTAATATATTTTTTTCTACTGTATTATTGACTGTATGTTTGTTTATTCCATGTGTAACTCTTTGTTGTTGTATGTGTCGAACTGCTGTTCTTTATCTTGGCCAGGTCGCAGTTGTAAATGAGAACTTTTTCTCAACTAGCCTACCTGGTTAAATGAAAGTGAAAAACATTTTGGACAAAGGGAGGACTTTGCATAGGCGCTTTGTTACATTTTTTTGTGGGATTGGGAAATATACCCAGAACATAAAAAACTTTATTAACCGGTTCCCATGCTTTTAAAATAACGGTTCTGTTCCAGAACAGTATAGATCACTTTTGTTCCCGGTTCTGTTCCTTGAACAATGTCATTATTTTCTGTTTTTCAGTTCTGTTCCCCGAACCGTTTCCGACCTCTACATTAGACTAGACTAGAGCATCATCAATGTTAGAGAACACCCTGTCCTTTTACAGAAAGCAGTCGTTGACGTTGTTTACCTTTCTCTCACTGAAGACAGAGATGTGCTTATCTCACCAGCATCCTGGATTACACTGTGAAATAAATTTCTCAAATATTGTATTGTTAAATCGATGTTTGTCCTCTCCTCTTATCTCTAGCTGTGTCTGGCTGTATGGTGAATTTCTCTGACCCCGAGGGATACATAGACTCTTCTGACGACCCCCCCCTCCCAGATGGAACATTCCTACACTGTACATACACGGTCACTGTGTACACAGGCTATGGAGTTGAGCTACAGGTAAACAAACACATACATACACACACACACGCATGCATGCATGCATGCATGCACTGACACAGACATGCACACACATGCGCTTTCACTGAGTGCTGTTACATGCATAAGTGTGTATGTGAAAACTACTTCTAAGATGCATACATTGTATCCGAACTCACTTCACTTGCGCTACAGGGGGAGGCTCGACTGGTGATAGCACATGAGCAGATTAAATACACCACTGGAATGCCGATTAAGCTGATAACATGTCCAATTACAGTTTTTCTCAGTCGCTTTGGTGCATTTCTCACATCACTATTTACATTTGCACAACAGTTAATGCAGTTCTCAAAACAATTAGTACAAACTGCAAAACCTAGTTGATAACCTGCAAAAGCGTGTCACTTGCTCAAAATGGATAGCTCATTCCTCAAAAGCAAGTATTCATGTCAATGAAAGTGTCAGTGTCATCAAGATGAAAAGTCCTGACACCATTGTTTATGAACAAGAGAGTCAAATGGCTTTGTCATGTTTTCATTATGACAGTTTACTCTGTAAATGTTTTCCAATGCAAAAAGTCAGATCTTGGTGACACTACCTGAAAATGCTCAAGACAGCACTATATACTATTTGCACAGCCATTTGAAAAATACAGTAAAGTTACACATTACTGTATTTAGTGAGGTAACTGAGTACAAGACACTGAATATGTATGTTTCACATTTTTACTGCATATGCTCTTTGCAATTCTAATTTGTTCACAGCATTGTGCAAAAGAAAAAATACACCCTTATTTACAACAAACATAAACTCCCTTTGGGTAGAGCTGTGCACAACTGTAAACAATATTGCAGTACATATTGGAACTGAACATACAACATACATAGTACTGTAATCATTCATGCACATCCAGACGTTCCTCTCTGTCTGGCCACATAATTTCATCTACATCACAGCGAATATCATCTCTTGCAATGCAGCGAGGAAGGTATCTCCTCGAGTGGCGAATCCACCCTCTGCAGGACTCTGCTGTGATGTCATCACATGCTGCATCCATGGCCGCTAGCAGGGCCATTTGGGTATGTGGATGCCGGTCATATACCTTCCACCTCCAGGAAGAGAAAAACTCCTCTATTGGATTTAGGAATGGTGAGTAGGGAGGGAGATATTCCACCAGCATCCTATCATGTGCTGCAAACCACTGTCTGACGACATCTGAGTGGTGAAAACGCACATTATCCAAAACAACAACATGCTTGCTCAGATGGTCTCCAGTTAGACCCCTCTCATTCTCAGGGATTATGTCCCTGTAAAGAGTGTCTAAAAAAGTCAGCAGATGTTGTGTGTTGTATGGACCAAGACAGGGGATATGGGTGAGGACGCCGTTTTCTGAGATGGCTGCACACATAGTAATATTCCCTCCTCGTTGGCCTGGGACATCAATGGTTGCTCTCTGTCCAATGCGATTCCTTCCACGTCTTCTACCTTTTGCCAGATTGAAACCCGCCTCATCAAGGTATATGAATGTGTGCAGCGGTTCCCTGGCCTCCAGCTCCAGTACATGCTTTATTACAGAAGAGGGAGTGAGAAAACTATAACAACTTTTCCTGTGTAACATAATGCATTTTGGACAACATATTGTACAGTATGCACTGTGAATACACACACACAGAACTGTCATGTAAGTGTAGTGCATGACACTACACAAAGTAAACAGTTTACAGCACTGAACATTAGAATATGCATAGAACACATACATGTTTTACCTGTACATACTGGTGACGGATCTCCTTCACTCTGTCGCTGTTCCGCTCAAATGGCACATTGTACAATTGTTTCATGCGCATTTCATTCCTCCTGAGCACTCTGTCAATTGTAGCGACTGAAACAGATTCAATATTCCCAAAGATGTTGTCATCCTCTATAACAGCACTTTGTATCTCTCTCAACCTTATGGCATTGTTTGCAATCACCATTGCACAAATGGCTTCCTCTTGTTGCGCGAGTAAAAGGGGCCCTCTTCCACCTCTGCAAGGTTGTCTTGCAATCCTGTGTGGTGCAGAGTAAAATTACAGTAAATATGGCAAATCTTTACTGTAACACTACTGTACACTACAATACACTAAATGTGTGATGCAGTAAAGCTGTACGTCTAAATGTAAAATGTACAGTGACAAGTTATTGTCCCACTGCAAGCTTCATGTATGACAGTAGCGCAGTACAGATTGTTTAGTGCTGAATTACTGTCCATTTATACACACCTGTTCTCCCGACGAAATGTTTGAATAATTGAATTTACAGTGGTTCTCCCAACATTTGGCTGCACCCTTCGACCAGCCTCAGCCATTGTGAGGCCGTGATTGACAACATGATCCACAATTGTAGCCCTGATTTCATCAGGGATCCGCCTATGTACTTGGCCTCTTCTTCCTCTTCCCCTGTTTTGTCCCCTTCCCCTTCCTCCCCGCACCCTCACCCCTCTTCCACGAGGCTGACCTTCCATTTCTGTGTCACAGTATTGTAGAAATGGTACACACTATGTCCTGCTTGGTTCATATATGCTTGTAAAGTGGGGGTTTATGGGATTCAGCTCTGACAGTGATTGTAGAAAAGTGGCTTATCATTGGTTGCAACTAATGCTTCACACACCCCTTCTCATCAGTGAAAGTTGAGATTCACCTGAGAGAAATTGTTCAATTTAGGAGACATTTTCATGAAAAAAAATATTTAAAAAAAATGTGTAAAATTTGCTTGACAGATTTTGTTCACTAGTTCAACATTTTTGTATGTAATGACTCAAGCAATGAAATGAGGACTATTAGTTTTATATGGAATGACTATTCAGCATTCACAAGTATAGTTAATTTTGACTGACATGACATAAGCAAATGATAATGTTATAAAACAGCAGAGAGTTGTATGAAAGCAATTGATGCATGTCCAAAAGCATTTGCAATTTGTTGGAAGGAATGAGAACCTGTTACTATGATGTGCACAAATGACTAAATGTTGTGGAGGTTGAACTAACTGTTGTGCAAATGTAAATAGTGATGTGAGAAATGCACCAAAGCGACTGAGAAAAACTGTAATTTGAAAGATTGCTCAGAAAACCAGGTGTTTTTAATTAACATACGCTTACTTTCGATATCAAACAATTTAGTTTAATATTGAATTATTAGTGTGCATGTAAACGTACTCAATCACACAGACTCATTGTGATTGTTGAATCTGTATTGATCTCAGGATTGTCTCTGACCCCTAGTGATGTCTGCGGGTACAGCACCCTGCCCTCCAAATCAAATTGTATTTATCACATGCACCAAATTAAACTGGTGTATACTTTACAGTGAAATGCTTGCTGACGAACCTTTCCCAATGATACAGAGTAAAAAACAAACAAAAAACAACACAAGAGGAATAAAATAAAATGCACAAGAATACCAGATCAATGTGGAGTTATATACAGGAAGTACCAGTACCAGATCAATGTGGAGTTATATACAGGAAGTACCAGTACCAGATCAATGTGGAGTTATATACAGGAAGTACCAGTACCAGATCAATGTGGAGTTATATACAGGAAGTACCAGTACCAGATCAATGTGGAGTTATATACAGGAAGTACCAGTACCAGATCAATGTGGAGTTATATACAGGAAGTACCAGTACCAGATCAATGTGGAGCTATATACAGGGAGTACCAGTACCAGATCAATGTGGAGCTATATACAGGAAGCACCAGTACCAGATCAATGTGGAGCTATATACAGGAAGTACCAGTAGCAGATCAATGTGGAGCTATATACAGGTAGTACCAGTACCAGATCAATGTGGAGCTATATACAGGTAGTACCAGTACCAGATCAATGTGGAGCTATATACAGGTAGTACCAGTACCAGATCAATGTGTAGGGGTACAAGGTATTTGAGGTAGATACTGTATGTACATGAAGGCAGGGTAAAGTGAATATGCATCAGGATAGATAATAATAAGAGTAAAATATAGAACAGAGTAGCAGCCGCAAATTATGAAGTGTAAATGTGTGTGAGTGTGCGTGTGAGTGTGCGTGTGTGTATGTATGTTTGTTTGTTTGTTTGTTTGTGTTGTGTCGGTATGCGTGTGTGTGTGTTGTGTGCGTATGTAGCATTTGAATGTGTGAGAGATTTGTGTGGGAGTGACAATGTAGTATGTGTGTGAGTGTATATATAGTGTGTATATTAAGTCTAGTGAATGTGCATAGGGTCAGTGCAAGATAGAGTCAGTGCAGATAGTTTGGGTATCATTAATTGACATTTAGCAGTCTGGCCATTCAACAGTCCTATGGCTTGGGGGTAGAAGCTGTCTTGGAGTCTGTTGGTCCGGGACCCGATGCTTCGGTACCATTTGCCGGACGGCATCAGAGTGAACAGTCTATGGCTTGGGTGGCTGGAGTGTTTGGCAATTTCTCGGGCCTTCCTCCACACAACACTGGTGCTGTTCCAGGTCCTCTTTATTTCAGTCAAGCTCTAAGAAGAGATAACAGAAAAGATGTGCAGTGTCATTAACAGTATCTATAACATGGTTTCTGAGAATTCTCACTCACTGTCTGCCTCTCCCCTTTATCTCTCACTGTCTGCCTCTCCCCTTTCTTTCTCTCTCTCTCTCTCTCTCTCTCTCTCTCTCTCTCTCTCTCTCTCTCTCCCTTCCTCTCAACCTCGCTCTTCTCTCAATCTCTCCTTTCTCTCTCTCTCTCTCAGGTGAAGAGTGTGAATCTGTCAGAGGGAGAGCAGCTGTCAATCAGAGGGGTGGATGAGGGCGGGGCCTTGCTAGTTCTGGCCAATCACACACTGCTGGTGGAGGGTCAGGTGATCCGAAGTCCGACCAATACCATCTCAGTATACTACCGCTCCTCGCCTGAGGGGAGCATGGGCATGTTCCAGCTACATTACCAAAGTGAGCACACACACACAATCACACACACAATCTCACACACAATCACACACACAGTCACACACACAGTCACACACACAATCACACACACACACAGTCACACACACAATCACACACACAGTCACACACACAGTCACTCACACAATCACACACACAGTCACACGCACAGTCACACAACCAATCACACACACAGTCACACACACAATCACACACACAGTCACACACACAATCACACACAGTCACACACACAGTCACACACAGTCACACACAATCCCACACACAGTCACACACACAATCCCACACACAGTCACACACACAGTCACACACAGTCACACACAATCACACACACAGTCACACACAATCACACACACAGTCACACACAATCACAAAACTGTTTATGTTTTTCAATCAAAGCCTTCATCAGGTCCTAGCTACTAAGGGGCTGTTGATTCTCTGTCTAGCTGATCTATTAATGGCCTAACCACTTAATCTTGTTTTGTAATCAATTAGCACTGTGATTGGATGTCGTATCATTTAACTGATTAGCTGTGATTAATTGGTTTTCATCTCATTATGCAGCTGCTGTTTGATAGTATAGTGGAGGGCTGTGGAGAGGGCACATCTGTGTGTGTGTGTGTTATGTGTCACCTGTAATGTCTTCCTCTGTCATCTCACACTGGTGTACTGTCTGTGTCAGTTCAGATAGGATCGGAATGGATAGATTAACATGGCAAACTACCTGGCCTGTCCTCTCCTCTATTATTCTGGCCTATCCAGTCATATATCCATTATTCTGGCCTATCCAGTCATATATCCATTATTCTGGCCTATCCAGTCATATATCCATTAGTCTGGCCTATCCAGTCATATATCCATTAGTCTGGCCTATCCAGTCATATATCCATTAGTCTGGCCTATCCAGTCATATATCCATTAGTCTGGCCTATCCAGTCATATATCCATTAGTCTGGCCTATCCAGTCATATATCCATTAGTCTGGCCTATCCAGTCATAAATCCATTATTCTGGCCTATCCAGTCATATATCCATTAGTCTGGCCTATCCAGTCATATATCCATTAGTCTGGCCTATCCAGTTTTTTATTTTTTATTTTTAGCAGACGCTCTTATCCAAAGAAACTTACAGTTAGTGCATTCATCGTAAAATAGATAGGTAGGACAACCACATATCACAGGTAAAAAAATTATAAATAAAAAAAACATAAAAAGTACACTGCTCAAAAAAATAAAGGGAACACTTAAACAACACAATGTAACTCCAAGTCAATCACACTTCTGTGAAATCAAACTGTCCACTTAGGAAGCAACACTGATTGACAATAAATTTCACATGCTGTTGTGCAAATGGAATAGACAACAGGTGGAAATTATAGGCAATTAGCAAGACACCCCCAATAAAGGAGTGGTTCTGAAGGTGGTGACCACAGACCACTTCTCAGTTCCTATGCTTCCTGGCTGATGTTTTGGTCACTTTTGAATGCTGGCGGTGCTTTCACTCTAGTGGTAGCATGAGACGGAGTCTACAACCCACACAAGTGGCTCAGGTAGTGCAGCTCATCCAGGATGGCACATCAATGTGAGCTGTGGCAAGAAGGTTTGCTGTGTCTGTCAGCGTAGTGTCCAGAGCATGGAGGCGCTACCAGGAGACAGGCCAGTACATCAGGAGACGTGGAGGAGGCCGTAGGAGGGCAACAACCCAGCAGCAGGACCACTACCTCCGCCTTTGTGCAAGGAGGAGCACTGCCAGAGCCCTGCAAAATGACCTCCAGCAGGCCACAAATGTGCATGTGTCTGCTCAAACGGTCAGAAACAGACTCCATGAGGGTGGTATGAGGGCCCAACGTCCACAAGTGGGGGTTGTGCTTACAGGCCAACACCGTGCAGGACGTTTGGCATTTGCCAGAGAACACCAAGATTGGCAAATTCGCCACTGGCGCCCTGTGCTCTTCACAGATGAAAGCAGGTTCACACTGAGCACGTGACAGACGTGACAGAGTCTGGAGACGCCGTGGAGAACGTTCTTCTGCCTGCAACATCCTCCAGCATGACCGGTTTGGCGGTGGGTCAGTCATGGTGTGGGGTGGCATTTCTTTGGGGGGGCCGCACAGCCCTCCATGTGCTCGCCAGAGGTAGCCTGACTGCCATTAGGTACCGAGATGAGATCCTCAGACCCCTTGTGAGACCATATGCTGGTGCGGTTGGCCCTGGGTTCCTCCTAATGCAAGACAAAGCTAGACCTCATGTGGCTGGAGTGTGTCAGCAGTTCCTGCAAGAGGAAGGCATTGATGCTAAGGACTGGCCCGCCTGCCCCAGACCTGAATCCAATTGAGCACATCTGGGACATCATGTCTCGCTCCATCCACCAACGCCACGTTGCACCACAGACTGTCCAGGAGTTGGCGGATGCTTTAGTCCAGGTCTGGGAGGAGATCCCTCAGGAGACCATCCGCCACCTCATCAGGAGCATGCCCAGGCGTTGTAAGGAGGTCATTCAGGCACGTGGAGGCCACACACACTACTGAGCCTCATTTTGACTTGTTTTAAGGACATTACATCAAAGTTGGATCAGGCTGTAGTGTGGTTTTCCACTTTAATTTTGAGTGTGACTCCAAATCCAGACCTCCATGGGTTGATACATTTGATTTCCATTGATAATTTTTGTGTGATTTTGTTGTCAGCACATTCAACTATGTAAAGAAAAAGTATTGAATAAGATTATTTCATTCATTCAGATCTAGGATGTGTTATTTTAGTGTTCCCTTTATTTTTTGAGCAGTGTACATTCAGCAGAGTCTGAGCTAGAAGGGGGTCAAGTGCAAGTGCTGGTTCAGGTTTTTATTTTATTTTATTTGGGGGTGTCGAGGTGAGGAGGAGGATTATTTAAGATACTGTTTCAGATGTTTTCGGAAAATGGGCAGGGGCTCTGCTGTCTTTGCTTCAGGGGTAAGCTGGTTCCACCATTGGGATGCCAGGACAGAGAAGAGCTTGGACAGGGCTGAGCAGGAGCTGCCCACCCGTAGTGGTGGGTGGGTCAAGAGACCTGAGGTGGCAGAACGAAGTGCTCTGGTTGGGATGCAGGGTTTGAGCTTAGCCTGAAGGTAGGGAGGGGCAGTTCCTCTTGCTGTAACATAGGTAAGCTCCATGGTCTTGTAGTAGATGCGAGCGGGGTGACATGAGAGAACTTGGGAAGGTTGAAAACCAAGCAGGCTGCAGCATTCTGGATAAGTTGTAGGGGTTTGATGGCACAAGAAGGGAACCCAGCCAATAGTGAGTTGCAGTAGTCCAGATGGGAGAGGACAAGTGCCTGGATTAGGACCTGCGTCGCTTCCTGTGTGAGGTAGGGTCGTACTCTATGGGTGTTGTAGAGCATGAACCTGCAGGAGCGAGTCACTGCTTTGATGTTTGCGGAGAAGGACAGGTGTTGTCCAGGGTCACGACAAGGTTCTTTGTACTCTCGGAGGGCGACACTGTGGAGTTGTCAACCGTGATGGAGAGGGCAGGCCTTCCCAGGGAGGAAGAGCAGCTCCGTCTTGAGGTTGAGCTTGAGGTGGTGGGCCGACATCCAAGTTGAGATATCTGCCAGGTACGCAGAGATGCATGTCGCCACCTGGGTGTCAGAAGGGGGGACGGAGAAAGTAGTTGAGTGTCATCCGCATAGCAATGATAGGAGAGATCATGTGAGGATATGACAGAGCCTAGTAACTTGGTATATAGAGAGAAGAGGAGAGAGCCTAGAACCGAGCCCTGGGGGACACCAGTAGTGAGAATACGTGGTGCAGACACAGATCCTTTCCACGTCACCTGGTAGGAGCGGCCTGCCCAGGTAGGATGCAGTCCAAGAGTGTGCAGAGCCTGAGACGCCCAGCCCTGAGAGGGTGGAGAGGAGGATCTGATGGTTCATGGTGTCTAAGGCAGGAAGATGAGAACAGAGGAGGGAAGTCAGCTTTGGCAGTGCGTAGAGCCTCCGTGACAGAGAAGCAGTCCCGGTTGAGTGACCTGTCTTGAAGCCTGACTGGTTAGGGTCAAGAAGATCGTTCTGAGAGAGATCATGAGATCAGAGAGATAAGTTGATCAGAGACAGCACCCTCAAGTGTTTTGGAAAGAAAAGAAAGAAGGGATAAAGGTCTATAGTTTTTGACGTCAGATTAGTCGAGTGTTGGTTTCTTGAGGAGGGGAGCAACTCGGGCCATTTTGAAGTCAGAGGTGATGCAGCCAGTGGTCAGGGATGAGTTGATGAGGGAAGTGAAAAGGTCTCCAGCGATGGTCTGGAGAAGGGAGGAGGGGATGGGGTCGAGCGGGCAGGCAGGTTGTTGGGCGGCTAGACCTCACTAGTCGCAGGATTTCATCTGGAGAGAGAGGGGAGAAAGAGGTAAAGGCATATGGGAGTTCTTTGTGAGTGAGACCAGTAGACTCAATAGGCTGAGTGAATGAATAGCGGATGTTGTGAACTTTATTTTCAAAGTAGTTGACAAAGTCGTCCACAGAGAGGGAGGAGTGGAGGATTAAGGAGGGAGGAGAAGGTGTAAAATAATTTCCTATGATTAGAGGCAGAAGCTTGACATTTAGAGTGGTAGAAAGTGGCTTTAGCAGCGGATACAGAGGAAGAGAAGGCAGAGAGGACGGAGTGAAAGAATGATAGGTCCTCCTGAAGTTTAGTTTTCCTCCATTTTCGCTCAGCTGCCCGCAGCCCTGTTCTGTAAGCTCGCAAAGAGTCACTCAGCCACGGAGCAGGACAGGAGGGCCGAGCTGGCCAGGAGGAAAGAGGACAATGCGAGTCATAGGATGCGGAAAGGGAGGAGAGTAGGGTCGACGAGGCAGAATCGGGAGACAGGATAGAGAAGGATTTAGCAGAAGGAAGAGATGATAGGATAGAATAGGAGAGAGTAGTAGTTATCTCAGATAAAATTAGACCAGGAAGCCAACTGTTGAATAGAATAGCATAAAATAGATTAAGGTGAAAATGGATTTGAGATAAGCGCAAAGAGAATGGAAATCGCTCTCGCTCCTCTTCTCTCTTCTTATTTTACTTTCTATCTTTCTCACTCTCCCCTTCTCCCTCCCCCTCTCCCCCTGGCAGTATTCCGTCTGAGCTGTGCCCTGCCGAGGAGGCCTCACTTTGGGGAGGTGTCCGTGCTGGACTTGCTGCCAGGGGGCACTGCCCGCTTCCACTGCCATATGGGCTACCACCTTCAGGGGGCAGCGGCACTCACCTGTCTCAACACATCTCTGCCTGTCTGGAGCAGCAAGGAGCCAAGCTGTAGAGGTAGGGAGGAGAGTGAGACACACGCACACACAGGAACACACACACGTCTCAATGCTTTGCTGCAGTCTGGAGCAACAACATGCTCAGCTGCAGAGCTGGGGAGACACCGCAACTCTAATCATCACCATCACACCTGTTCCTCCATAGCGCTGTGTGGGGGGTCAGTGAAAAACGCTACAGTAGGGAGAATCTTGTCACCCTCTCCCCGCCTGGGTCCCACTGCCACCCATGACCGGTTCCTGCTCCTGGTCCCTGGAGGCCCCCACTGCACAGAGACTACACCTGCACCTGGAGAGACTGGCCCTTGAACCCACTGACAGGTGAGAGAGAGAGAGGGTGTGTTTGAGCTTTGAATGTGTAGCCTGTAATTGTGCTATAATGCATTTACATTTCTCCCCCCAGACTTGTGTTATGGAGCGGTCTGGATGCTGGGTCTGTGGTGCTGTTTGACTCTGGGCGGGGTGGTCCAATACCATTTGAAGGGGTGATCAGTGAGGGTCCAGCAGTCAGGGTCCAGTTCATCACAGACCAACCTAACCACAATACAGGCTTCAACATCCGTTATGAGGGTAAGAGCACACGCACATACACACACATGTATAAACACAATATTTCATAACCTTTCTGTCTAACCTCAGCTCTCTCATCCTCCTTTCCTCCCCCTCTCCCCCTCTGCAGCTTTTGAGCGTGGGCACTGTTATGAGCCCTACCTGCAGAATGGTAACTTCAGCACCACTGACCAGGTCTATGGGGTTGGAGCTGTGGTGCAGTTCAGCTGTGATCCTGGTCACTCCCTGCAGCAGGGGCCACCCGTCATAGAGTGTATCAACGCCAGAGACCCCTACTGGAACGACACGGAACCACTCTGCAAATGTGTGTGTGGGAGGGAGATTAGAGTGTGTGTCTGTGTGGTTTTGCGTGCCTGTGTGTGTGTGTGTTGAGAGAGTTCTGATATCACAGTGTTACTGAGACACTGTTTAATTGGGATATCTCATCACTCTCCCCCTTCTTTATCCCCCCCTCCCTCCCTTCCTCCCTCACCCTCCTCACCTTTTCTCTCACCCCTCCCCTCCCCTCTCTCCCTTTCCCCTCCCCCATCTCCAGCTCTGTGTGGGGGGGACCTAGCAGGTCCAGGGGGTGTGATCCTGTCTCCCAACTGGCCAGAGTGGTACGGAGAGGGAGAGGACTGCAGCTGGAGGATACATGTAGGGGAGGACAAGCGCGTGCTGCTCGAAGTACAGCTGTGAGGGATATACACACACTCACACACAAATATACAGACAGACCAACAGACAGACGCACTGTCAGAATACTGATGGTAGGAGGTTGTTACACTAGCCAGATGTTACTCATTAGCCAGCCTCTGAGGTCATCAGCTCCCAGCATTCCATTTGATTCATCCAGCCTGTAGACTCCTACATCATTACCTCACACTGAGTCAGCCACATGGAGCTGATACCATATGCACTCATATAATTTACTCTGGGACAAAAATACATTTAGAAACATAGGTAAGTGATTCAACAACTAGAAATTGAATCACTTATGCACTCTCTCTCTCTCTCTCTCTCTCTCTCTCTCTCTCTCTCTCTCTCTCTCTCTCTCTCTCTCTCTCTCCCCCACAGTTTGAACCTGAGTGACAGTGACATGTTGACCATAATGGATGGTGACGAGGTCACCCCCCATATTCTGGGCCAGTACGTGGGCGAGGCCTGGCCCTTCAAGATACAGTCCACAACCCCTGACCTCACCGTGACCTTCCACTCCGACCCTGCCGGCCTCATCTTCGGCAAGGGAGAAGGCTTCATCATCAACTACATGGGTAAGAGATAGTTATGGAGAGGAGAGGAATAAGTGAGGGAGGAAAAGGAAAAGAAAGAAAGAAAGAAAGAAAGGGACAGGAGAAAGTGAGGGACAAGATTAATTTACGAGAGATGGTAGCCAATATTGGAAGAATAGCTGAATGGGTTATAGCCGAGTTGAAACAGTCAGAGAGTGAAAAGGGACAGAGAGAGATAAAGAGGAGGATGAGGAAATGAAAGAGACAGTGTAATGTCCCAGACTCTCTATTTCTGTCTCGTCTACCCTTCTCTCTTCCTTCACTTTGTTTTCTCTCTCTCTCTCTCTCTCTCTCTCTCTGCCTCAATCAATCACATCCTATTTGTCTCACCATCCTTCACAGATACACACACGCAATTACTTGGAATGCACTTCTCGTTCACACACGGAAACACAAACATAAAATCACATTATGCATATAAATTATGCACACTCAATCATTCTACATGTACACTTTACACATCCGTACACACACACACAAATGTTTGTTTTTACTAACAATTGATTCCCATTCAAAATCCTATTTTCCCTAACCCTAAACCTAACCCTAACCCTAAACCTAACCCTAACCCTAACCCTAAACCTAACCCCTAAGTCTAAAATGGCATTTTTCCTTGTGGGGACCTGGCAAAATGTCCCCCATTTTCCTTGTTTTACTATCCTTGTGAGGACTTCTGGTCCCTACAATGATAGTAAAACCAAAGCACTTCTTTCCCCAGTGAGAAAATCAGAAAGACATCCTTACTGCAACATCCTTACTTCTCCTTTCTTATTTTGCATGTGTGTGCGTGTGAAGGCACAGTAGAGGATAGCTAGCTAGATAAATGAGAAAGACAATATCAATGAATAATTGAACCAAGAAGCCTGACTTGCTCATCCCAGTGGACCAGTTTCACAGAAACACACTGGAATAGTATACACACACAAACACACACACCAACAAAATGTCTAAAGCCTACAAATGAATACATTTTATATAAATCACAAAAAGCGTTTATAAATGAAAGTTCCATGTGTCTGTGTGTCTCCATGGTAACAGAGGTGTCCCGTAACGACTCGTGCCCGGACCTCCCGGAGATCCAGAATGGCTGGAAGACCACGTCCCATACTGCCCTGGTGCGGGGTGCTCGCATCACCTACCAGTGTGACCCCGGCTATGATCTGGTTGGACGAGAGACTCTGACCTGTCAGCTAGATCTCACCTGGAGCACACAGCCCCCCTTCTGCGAGAAGAGTGAGTTAACGAGAGGGGGTTGGGGGAAGGTGGGTGTGTGTGTGTGTGTGTGTGTGCGTGTTAGAGCTGGGTGATATGGACAAAAATCCATTTCGCAATTAATTGACTTAATTACCACGATAACGACAAATTGAACAATAAGTTCAGAACATTAAGGTGTATATTAGCCTTAGAACTCCTACTACTGCCTTGAAAGTTGTACCTATCAATTGTTACATTAACAATCATCTATATTTAGCTAACCTATTTCATTTATCTCCCTTGCTCTTCTCTCTCTCTCTCTGTCTCTTTCTTTCTTTCTCCACCTCTACCCCCCTCAACTCTCTCACCCTGTCTCTCTCTCTCTCTTTCCAGTAATGTATTGTTCAGATCCGGGTCATGTAGAACATTCCACCAGGTCGCTGTCAGACCCTAAACTCCTGGTTGGGACCACCATCCAGTACAGCTGCTACCCCGGCTTCATCCTGCAGGACGGCTCTACACTCACCTGCTACGGACGAGAGCCCGGAACCCCTGTCTGGACATCCAAATTGCCTCACTGTGTCTGTGAGTACCTGTGTCTGTGTGTGTGGGCGTGTGCGTGAGCGCACGTGGCCCTGGTAATAAATAGTGCACAGGGCCCTGGTCAGAAGTGCCCTATATATGGAATAGGGTTCCATTTGGGACAGAGTTTGTACTACAGTAGTGTTTTCCCAGGACAGGAGGCTGCATGTCGCCCGTCATTCAGTGTGTATTATAAACCTCAACAGTTCTCTCACCTGTATACCAGGTGCTCATTTTAATAGCATTTGATGTTTCAAAGCTAATCTGTGATGGGCACTTGATCTCTGTCAGAGACGACTCCACAGGGGTTGGCTCTTTCTTTGTAATTCTAACACCGCTCCTAGCCTGTTTGTGTTCATGGTTATTAAAGTGTGTGTGTGTGTGTGTGTGTGTGTGTGTGTGTGTGTGTGTGTGTGTGTGTGTGTGTGTGTGTGTGTGTGTGTGTGTGTGTGTGTGTGTGTGTGTGTGTGTGTGTGTGTGTGTGACAGCTTCATCCTCATTTCTGCGTTCTCATGGCTATTAATCTGTGTGTGCGCACGCACGTGTGAGGCGTTTGATATGCTAATGCAGTGTGCAGATCAGGCCCTGGCCACCTGGAAGAGGGGGCGGAGATTACCCATGAGTCATTGCAGCTTGGCTTGAGGCTGTCAGACCAGGAGGAGAAGCTGTCAATCAACCATCCTACCATATCTCCCTACCTGTCAGTCTGTCTGTTTGCGTGTGACTCACACCTCCTTAGAACCAGTGTTCTCCAACGCTCTCCTCCAGTACCCCACGCTGTTCCACTTAGTTGAGCTATTTCACTTCTAGCACTGATTCAACTGGTCAAGCGCTTGATGATTGTTGAGCAGATGGTGGTTTACCTCTCACTCCATCTCTCCCTCCTCCCTTTCTCTCTCTCTCTCTCTCTCTCTCTCTCTCCCTCTCTCTCTCCAGCGGAGGAATCTGTTTCCTGTGAGAATCCTGGTCTTCCTGACAACGGGTACCAGGTCCTGTCCAAGCGACTCTACCTGCCCGGCGAGTCGCTCACCTTTGTCTGTTACCAAGGTTACGAGCTCATCGGCGAGGTCGCCATCAAGTGCATCCTGGGAAATCCGTCGTTTTGGAGTGGACCACTCCCACTGTGCAGGGGTGAGACCCAGCTGCCATGCACCCACATACCACCGCTGCAGACCTGAATGGAATGGAACATTCCTCACCATGACTTTCCACATAGACACGCTGTCACGAGAATTTCGTTCTCAATTGTTGACATAAACTATCAATCAGGCTTTGAATAATTCCCAGAGGTTGTAAAGCTCTAGGTAATGAAAAAGTTGACAAAGTCCCATATCTGCAATTTGGTCAGGTATTGTTTATTCATGAGAATTCTGAACTCCAAATGTGAACACCCTCTCTAGGAAATAGTACTTTCCCACAGTACACATTCATTGGCTTATCACAATCTTGCAACATAAGTCAATCTGGACAGCTCCTAGCCGTCCCTCCTGTCCCGAGGACGAGAAGGCCTCTCTCTTGTAGTCTGGTTTCACAAAGAATTCTTTGTTCTCCCAGATACTCCTTATTGCAAGATTGTTCCACTCTCTATACAATATACATTTCTAGACACACACACATCAATTGGATTATCATTGTCTTCTAACCCTATCCCTTTTGCATACATTTTCAGAATGGAATATTCTTAGTCATTACTTAAACATACAAACATCCCTATCACACGCATGTAGCCATTGGTGCTTGTTTTAGTAATGATGATTCAGTATGTCCCTCTGCATGCAGCTCTAGGCAGCCAGGTTGTTTGCTGGGCTGTTTAAGTTGTTTAAGACTGCTGGGCTGTGGTCAGAAGTAGTGTAACTATATAAGAAATGAATGGACACAGCACTAAAAATACACTACATGACCAAAAGTATGTGGACACCTGACCGTCAAACATCTAATTCCAAAATCATGGGCATTAATATGGAGTTGGTCCCCCCTTTGCTGCTCTAACAGCCTCCACTCTTCTGGGAAGGCTTTCCACTAGATGTTGAAACATTGCTGCGGGGATTTGCTTTCATTCAGCCGCAAGAGCATTAGTGAGTTTGGGCACTGATGTTGGGCAGTTAGGCCTGGCTCGCAGTCGGCATTCCAATTCATCCCAAAGGTGTTCAATTGGATTGAAGTCAGGGCTCTGTGCAGGCCGGTCAAGTTCTTCCACACCGATCTCAACAAACGATTTCTGTATGGACCTCGCTTTGTGCACGGGGGCATTGTCGTGCTGAAACAGGAAAGGGCCTTCCCCAAGTTGTTACCACAAAGTTGGAAGCACATAATCATCTGGAATATCATTGTATGATGTAGTGTTAAGATTTCACTTCACTGGAACTAAGGGGCCTAGCCCGAACCATGAAAAACAGCCCCAGACCATTATTCCTCCTTCACCAAACTTTACAGTTGGCACTATGAATTCGGACAGGTAGCGTTCTCCTGGCATCCGTCAAACCCAGATTTTATACACCTGTCAGCAACGGGTGTGGGTGAAATGGCCGAATCCACTAATTTGAAGGGGTGTCCACATACTTTTGTATTTACTTTTGTATTTATATAGTGTACCTGCCTCCAGTGCTATGATTTACCTTACCTAACCTGTCAATGTCTGAGATAATTTCTGATGTCTTGCAGCCAACCATGACTGCTTTGGCAACCATGCTTTGGAAGGTGAGTCTGTTGGTCTGTCTGTCTTTCTGACTCTGTAAGCCTGCCTGTCTCTGTCTGTCTGTCTGTTTTTCTGTATATTTTTCTGTCTTTGTCTGTCCGTCTATCTGTTAAAGCAGATCTTTGTTTGTACATACATTAGTGTCTTAAAGGGATTCTACAGTAGTTTTGTGTACTTTTTAGCCAGTAGTTCTGAAAGTAGTGCTCACAAGCCAAAAATGTTCCCCAAAAATTGCATACCACATCACATGCCACATTACATATGTGCAGATATGTGCACCACTTCATTGCTCTCTCTCTCTCTCTCTCTCTCTCTCTCTCTCTCTCTCTCTCTCTCTCTCTCTCTCTCTCTCTCTCTCTCTCTCTCTCTCTCTCTCTCACACTCTGCTGTGTGTGCATCATGTGCATCTTGCTAGCTATCACTCATATGGTGAGGGGCTGAATCTCATTGGTTGAACTCAAATTGCTAGGGGGCCGCCCACGTGGGGGGAAGTGTAGGGAAAATGGCCCAACACATCATCCAGAAAAACAGATGCTTTCAAACTAGGGATTTTGTGGCAGGTAAGACACTAATTCTGCTGATAGATTATGCATGAATGAACTTCACATTGGCACATGCAGCCCAAAGCGGAAGGTTTAAGTACTTAGTAGTCGCCAAAGTTCCGGAGCATGTCTTTAATCAGCTACTATCCAGTCTGCACTATTCTCCCTAATTACCTGTACTCTTTGGATCATTCTTGATTTTTTTTTACAATTATTTTTAAAGGTCATGAACAGTCAAAATCATGTTTTTTATGAAATTGGATGATGTTTGAAGGAAACCAGATAAAAGTATGATGACTAAAGTATGAAAAATTACTGTTTCTTCTACATTGATCATACAATTACTTGTCCCCTCCCCCATGTCAAACACTTGGATGTATTAAGGGGACATCACTTTAACTCTAATTCTAATACACCAATGGTACCATGATGTGTTCTTACTTAATTTAAATAAGCACCACCTTGTAACCAACATTGGAGAAGCCGTTTGCAGAGGGGCATGGTTTATATAACTAGATAGCTACTCTAATGGTACCAATTTGACTGTATGGTTTCAGCCAATGTAATTTAAAGTTTACTCTATTCATCTATGGCAAATATCATTACATGTTTCCCCTTGGCGCTGGAGGAGATGGCTGCCGTTTTACGGGCTCCTAACCAATTGTGCTATTGTTTGTATTTTTTTGTGTTATTATTGTACGTAATGTTTCTGCCACCGCCTCTTATGACCGAAAAGAGCTTCTGGATATCAGAACAGGGATTACTCACCTCGAACTGGACAAAGATTATTTCTTTAACGAGTCGGACGTGAAGGATTTACATCACACTGGACAAGGCCCAAATCCCCATCATTCGCATGAAGAAGAGACAGAGATATAGGGGAGGTCGGGGTGCCTTGTAAGAATCCGATGGCGAGTGGGTAACCCGCCTCTACCATCCGTCCTGTTAGCCAACGTGCAGTCATTGGATAATAAACTGGATGAGCTTCGATCAAGACTGTCCTACCAACGGGACATTAAAAACTGTCTCCCTTGCCCATTTGGCAAATCTGACCATCCTACTGATTCTTGCTTACAAGCAAAAACTAAAGCAGGAAGCTCCAGTGACTCGCTCAATACGGAAGTGGACAGATGACGCAGATGCTAAGCTACAGGACTGTTTTGCTAGCACAGACTGGAATATGTTCCAGATTCTTCTGATGGCATTGAGGAGTACACCACATCAGTCACTGGCTTCATCAATAAGTGCATCGATGACGTCGTCCCCACAGTGACCGTACGTACCCCAACCAGAAGCCATGGATTACAGGCAACAGCCACACTGAGCTAAAGGGTAGAGCTGCCGCTTTCAAGGAGCGGGACTCTAACCCAGGCGCTTATAAGAAATCCCGCAATGCCTACTTCACCGGGCTCCAACGCTCGTCGGATGTGGCAGGGCTTGGGAACTATTACAGACTACAAAGGGAAGCACAGCCACGAGCTGCCCAGTGACACAAGCCTACCAGACGAGCTAAATGACTTGAGGCAAGCAACACTGAAACATGCATGAGAGCACCAGCTGTTCCAGATGACTGTGCGATCTAGCTCTCCGTAGCCAATGTGAGTAAGACCTTTAAACAGGTCAACAGGGCCAGACGGATTACCAGGACTTGTACTCCGAGCATGCACTGACGAACTGGCAGGTGTTTTCACTGACATTTTCAACCTGTCCCTGACCGAATCTTTAATACCAACATGTTTCAAGCAGACCACCATAGTCCCTGTGCCCAAGAACACCAAGGTAACCTGCCTAGATGACTACTGACACGTAGCATTGTAGCCATGAAGTGCTTTGAAAGGCTGGTCATGGCTCACATCAACACCACTATCCCAGAAACCCTAGACCCACTACAATTTTCATACAGCCCCAACAGATCTACAGATGACGCAATCTCTATTGCACTTCACACTGCCCTTTCCCACCTGGACAAAAGGAACACCTATGTGAGAATGCTATTCATTGACTAAAACCTATTTCCCCTCAGGAGACTGAAAAGATTTGGCATGGATCCTCAGATCCTCAAAAGATTTTACAGCTGCACCATCGAGAGCATCCTGCATCCTGGTATGGCAACTGCTCGGCCGCAAGGCACTACAGAGGGTAGTGCGTATGGCCCAGTACATCACCGGGGCCAAGCTTCCTGCCATCCAGAAGCTCTGTACCAGGCGGTGTCAGAGGAAGGCCCTAAAACCATCAAAGACTCCAGCCACCCTAGTCATAGACTGTTCTCTCTGCTACCGCACGGCAAGCGGTACCGGAGCGACAAGTCTAGGTCCAAGAGGCTTCTAAACAGCTTCTACCCCCAAGCCATAAGACTCCTGAACAGCTAATCAAATGGCTTCCCAGACTATTTGCACCCCCCCCACCCCACCTCTTAATTGTTATTTTTTTGGTATTTTCTTAAAACTGCATTGTTGGTTAAGGGCTTGTAAGTAAGCATTTCACTGTAAGGTCTACACCTGATGTATTCTGCACGTGACAAATAAAATTTGATTTAATTTGACTACAGCTCAGCGTTCAACACCATAGTGCTCTCAAAGCTCATCACTAAGTTAAGGACCCTGGGACTAAACACCTCCCTCTGCAACTGGATCCTGGACTTCCTGACGGGCCACCCCCCAGGTGGTAAGGGTAGGTAACAACACATCTGCCACGCTGATCCTCAACACGGGGGCCCCTCAGGGGTGCATGCTCAGTCCCCTCCTGTACTCCCTGTTCACTCATGACTGCATGGCCAAGCACGACTCCAACACCATCATTAAGTTTTCCGACGACACAACAGTGGTAGGCCTGATCACCGACAACGATGAGACATCCTATAGGGTTGAGGTCAGAGACCTGGCAATGTGATGCCAGGATAACAACCTTTCCCTCAATGTGATCAAGACAAAGGAGATGATCGTGGACTACAGCAAAAGGAGGGCTGAGCTCACCCCCCTTTCTCATCAACAGAGCTGTAGTGGAGCATGTTGAAAGCTTCAAGTTCCTTTGTGTCCAAACTATCATGGTCCAAACACACCAAGACAGTTGTGAAGAGGGCACGACAATGTCTATTCAGGAGACTGAAAAGATTTGGCATGTGTCCTCAGATCCTTAAAAAGTTATACAGCTGCACCATCGAGAGCATCCTGACTGGTTGCATCACCGCCTGTTATGGCAACTGCTCAGCCTATTACCTCAATTACTTCGACTAACCTGTGACCTCGCACATTGACTCTGTACTGGTGCCCACTTGTATATAGCCTCGTTACTGTTATTTTATTGTTGCTCTTTAATTATTTATTTTTTCTATTTTCTTCTTTATTTAACATTTTTTTTAAACTTCGTTTATTTAGTAATACTTTCTTAACACGTTTGTCTTAACTGCATTGTTTAAGGGCTTGTAAGTAGCATTGTATTCGGGCACATGTGACAAAGACAATTTTATTAGATTTTCTATTTGATCTGTGTCTGGTGTTAGCTAGTTACTGGCTAGTTAGGTCTTCAGCCATCATGGAACCAAAGGGGGGAAGGGTTGTTCAAAACTCAGACACAGCTGTCATGTCAACACATCCGTTAGTGCTGCTGTGGAACCGCATCACAAGAGACATGCCAAAAGGGAGATGTATGTCAAAATAAATCATAGACTTGATGCAATTTCAATGTTGTTTGTGTTGCTTTGTATATCACCAAATTTGCTTGAGATGGTTTTACAGCAACACTGCTCACTGCATCCAAGTTGCCTGATATAGGCGTTTCAAAGAGCTGTCAGTCAAAGCAAGCTCATAAAAGTAAGCTCCCCGGCCACTCAGCCTGTCTTTTCAAACTTCCTGGTAGTTAGCTATGATAGAAAAGTACTTTTCAGAATGACTGTTCAGGATCTTTAAAGGATTGATGGCATTAGATTTGAGTATTTGTGGCCTCCATTTACAAACAAATTTACCTAAAATGTCTCATTGATGTTACTATCATTGGTGTTACTACTCCTACTGGTGGCACAGTGTAATCCTAATGGTAAAACACATTTAAAGCCATTAAGCTACCTTTAGAATGGGAAGATGTACCCAAATACATTTAAATAAATAAAAATCTAGAAAAATTAAGTAACATTTTTCCAAAAAGCCATGCCCAAATGCCAACGTGAACAACCCCTTTGTTAATTGTCTGATTTGCTTTGATATTTTCGGCCTTTGTATTGCTCTATTATTATCACCTTTTCACTTGGACTGAACTGAAGTTATCTCTCTTCCTCCTTCCCTTTCGCTTTCACGCTCTCCCCTTACCTACCTTCTCCTCCCCTCTCTCCATCCCCCCCCTCCCTCCATCTCCCCCCTCCCCTCCAGTTGCGGAAGCAGCTGCCGGGTCAGGTCTGGATGGAGGCAACATGGCATTGGCTATCTTCATCCTTGTACTTCTGCTCTCTGTGCTGCTGGGAGGAGCCTATGTCTACGTCACACGGTAAGACTACACCCCCTATCACCTCAACACACCAGTGGACCTGTTCAACACAGTGACCTGTTTAGATTATCATTGGATCAATTGAAGTAGCTAATACCGCTTTCATTTTTTTTTAAATATATAATATAATCCCATTTGTTGCCCAGTGAATGGGTGTCCCTGAACACTCTACTTACTTGAATACACTGGAGCTGAATATTTTGTATTCAATTACATTTAAAAGCAATATTGTCCATCAATGGTCATATGGAAACTCTATGACAATTGAATAAACACAAACTGCCCTGGTTACCTTCTCATCTGACTGTGCAACCTTTGTTACGGTTGAATAGCATATGCCACAATGTTACAGAACATTCAGATGGAAATGTATTGTGTAGAACAGGCATTATTCTGTCATGTAGAAAAGGGAATCTTGTCAGCTGCTCTGCATGTGAATATTTTATCTTCAACATTCCAAACGTTTCACCTCATTAAATAGGCTCCAAATGAATGAGGCAAGTGACTCACATGAGAACAGTAATATTCTTTATCCTGCTCAGTTCTCTTTCTCTCTCTGCTCCTGGAAACAGTGGTGTCATGATTTTTTTTATAGTCTTGACACCATGCTTTTCCTCTCTTGGCCACCAGGTGTCGCTACAATTCCAACCTGCGGCTGCCACTCATCCACCCACACCCCTACAGCCAGATCACAGTGGAGAGCGAGTTTGACAACCCACTCTACGAGACAGGAGGGGTGAGGAAGCGCATGCACACACACACACACACACAAACATAGTCATTGTATGAGACAGGGTCTTTAATACTGGGCTCCCGAGTGGCGCAGAGGTCAAGGCACTGCATGTCAGTGCTAGAGGCATCACTACAGACCCTGGTTCGATTCCAGGCTGTATCACAACCGGTCGTGATTGGGAGTCCCATAGGAACAATTGGCCCAGCGTCATCATTGTATAAGAATTTGTTCTTAACTGACTTTGCTAGTTAAATAAAGGTTAAACAAATACAATACAAATATAACATTTATTTCTCTCCCTCTCTCAGGACACCCGTGAATATGAGGTATCAATATGAGGATTTCTCAACTGTTAGAATCCCAAAATGAAGAATCTTCCACCCAACCAAACCCACTCCCTACACCTTCTCAGCCCCACCCAAAAGGAAGTGATGTAAATACAGTCTGACTATAGACCCGCCCCTTCCCCCCATGACCGTGTCCTCCAATGACAGAGAGAAGAAACATCCCCCTCGCTCCACCGTGCAGACAGTGCTAAAGTTCCTGGGTCTGCCGTGGCACGGGGGGTTCTGCACCACGAAGAGGGAAGATGAGTAGGAAAGGGAATGGAATGGAGTGGAGAGGAGAGGACAGGGGAGGGGAAAGGAGAGGACAGGACAGGAGATACTGGGTGTTTCTCAATATTCTTACTACCATTCTCTGAGCACGGTTGGAGTATGAGTCCAAATCGAAGTGTGTGAAATGGGGTGCGTACTTTGCTTGTAAACATTTTGAAGCATGCATCAATGCAAGCTTCAACTGAAATATTCCCAGGATTGTTGACATAAATTTCTTGAAATCAATGGCGGCTGGTTTTGAGCTGAAGCGAGAGAAAATGAACGACTTCGTAATGAAAAGTTTCCCACTCACATCTCATATGTTGCCTGACTACACTATTTCATCTTGATCTTGTTCATTTTGGCACTGTCTAGAATATCCACTGTAGTAGTGTGCATAGACCGCAGGCTAACTGATGAAGAATTGGTAGCTTTAGTTTCCTTTTGGCTCTATCCCCTCCTCTCCTCGCTCTCCCTCCCCTTCTATATCTCACCCATCCCCCTTCTTCTGTCTCCCTCTCTTTAGCTAGCTAATGTTATCCACAAAGAATTCGTAGCTAACGTTGGCCATCCACCCTTCATAACAACATTAGTTTTAGGTTGTTTTTTTTGTACAACTACTGTTAGCTGGCTAGCTAGATTAATACGATTCACATATAGCTAGCTGATAATTACAGGCTTGGGTTTGCTTTATTTAGTTCATGTTTTGTCTGTATTGGTCAAAGTTAATACAGTAGCACGGAAGTGCGCAGTGCTTCTCAAATGTACATTTGTATGCATTCTCTACACTCTCGTCCTCACAAGAATGTACTCAAGAGAATGTCCTCGGAGAACGAACTCGAAGCATGAAAGTGTGGAGCATGGTAGCAGCATATTGAGAAACATCCATTGTGAACAGGGCTGCAGGCGATGGGAGATAAAGAGACAAACACTATTTACTCATGTGTCTACTATTAGCTATCAAATACAGGGAGAGAGGGGAATGAATAGTTGGGGAGAGAGGGAGACAGAAGAAGGGGGATGGGTGAGAGATATAGAAGGGGAGGGAGAGCGAGGAGAGGAGGGGATAGAGCCAAAGGGAACTAAAGTATTGGTACATGGATGGGGTCCATTGAGATGTAAAACGTAGGGGTAAAGTGGCACCTTAGAATCTGACACAGGAAGTGAGGTTACTATCTCTTCCTGTCTCGGCCCTATCTTCCTGCATTTCTAAGGCCTTGTCTTAGAACAGTTTGTAGTACTGGTTTTACCATAGTAACTGGCATTCCATGTGTAAGCTCAACCAACCATAACACCAGAAGAGACCGGCACCAGATGATGTATTTATTTTGATGTAAATGTGATGTTTTATGCAGATTAATTCATGTACATTTTCATTTTGAGAAGAAAAAAATAAAATATGTACCATGTTACTGATTTCCTTAAATAAATGGTCAAATAAAAAGTATTAGAATCTTTCTAAAAAAATAAACACTTGTCTTTGTCATCTGTTATTTCTTTGAGAGCCGGGGATGATCCGGTGACTCCCTGTGTCACACCTACAAGAGCTAGAAACAGTCACTATGTCACTACGCATAACATGGAACAGCTGTTTTACACTTGGAACATGAAGAAAATAAAATGTCTCTCCATTCTGGCTAATTCAACAGTACATCCATACAGACCCACGTGCTATATCGCAATACTTCATCACAGGTTCCTTTTCTGGGTAGGTAAAATAACTGTGCTTTTTCACCTATTGTGCAATCTCTGTCTCGGACTGTTTCTGTTGAAACTGGTTCGCTTTCGTTCAGACCCATCAGTTTTGTCATTCTTTGACCTCAATACACAACAGCCTCAAAAACACAGTTGGTACTTCATGTTTCAATACTTATTGTTACTACCTGTTTTTGCAAATAGAAAGTTACTGTTGCAAAAACAGTTATTTACTTAGCAGAAAAGATTTGAAAACAATAGTGGGTGCTATCGTTTTTAGGGTGAATGTTTGTGTGTGTGATTAACCAACAAAACAGCTGAATAGAGAGGGGGTCAGACTCAAAGAAAGCCCTACGTTTTCAGTGTTTGTGTGTGTATGCGTAAAGGCAGGTGGGACTGAGTAGTGCAACCAAAAGTAGTCACAAGAAGCATACAAAAATAGAAGCTATACCCTCAGAACTGGAGCAAGTATATGAGTTATTTTTTCTTAAAGGTGCACTATGCATAAATCGCGCTGTCATTTCCTGGTTGCTCAAATTCTAATAGGTCACCTAATTTCAGTTTATGTGGCCAAACAAGCAAGTATAATATAGAAAATCATTGTACCATCTAAACGAATGTGAATATATTTTCGATAATCAAAAATATTGTGTTTTCAGCTGTTTGAAGGTGGTGTACAAAACTGAAAGAAAAAGACACAAAAACCCAACTTAAGAACAGGGAAGCATAGAAATAGTGCACATAGAATAACAGATCTACCGCTTCTTAGACATGCTTTAAATGAGAATGAAAGATATATATATAACTCGCTTTTCTATGTGAATTTGGTAGGGTCGCCCAAAAAGTTACATATTGCAGCTTTAATTAAGGGTTAGGGTCAGGGGAGAATTGTTATTCAAATTAAATTAAAGTCATCATGGAAGTTGCAATGGTCCCACTTGGCACACACTAGTTGAATCAACATTGTTTCCACAGCATTGCAATGAAATTATGTTGAACCAACATGGAATTGAAGTTGAATTGACATTGTACACAGTGGGGTGACTTCTGTCCTCTCTAGCATTGAGATAAAACAGAATAAGGCCTACTGGGTCTGAGAAATCCGTCCTGACAGTGCTTCAACCTCTCCTTTTTTTTCTAACTACTTCATTCTTCCTTCTGTCCTCATCAACTCACTCTGTTCTGCACCAGGCTTCACACTCAAACTAGTTCACCACAGTTCCGCTTCCTCTTCCGTCCGTTAAGGTACAGAAAACATTCTCTCTCTCTTTCTTTTATGTAAACAGATTGTGTACTTTGTTTTCCTTTTCTTGCTTGTTTGTGTCTTTCAACCGTCGTCCCTTTCTCACTCTGTCCCCTCCACCTTCCCTCTCTCTCCCTTTATCTCTCTGTAGGTTGGTCTATCTGTGTTCTATTTCTGACCGTGATTACTGGAGTGACAGCGAATGTTCTATAATATCTGATAAGACCATATGAAGTTTGCATTTCATATTTACTGAGACAGGCACTGACTTGGTGAATAATAATATAGTTGTAACTCTGCTGCAACACAGAGCGTGACCAGACAAGAGCTTTGTTTGAATCCCCTGCACTACCCTTATCTTTGATATTTGCATCATGAACCCACAAACAAAGTTTTCCATTTACGCCATAAAAAGATTTCGCCTGTGCAGGAATATGCCCTGGGTGTGTTGTAGTAAAATTTCTGCAGTAAAACAAAAAACATTTCCAGGCTGTTGCAGAGATACAGTATGAGGAAGTGGACATTTTTAAGAACCTGCCAGACTAGTTCCTCTCAGATAAACACACTGGTGTTCTGCAGTGCTCCCAGAAGAGAGTTTTTATGAAGCTCAAAACAGTAGTGTTTAAATATGAGATGTACAATTTCCTGTTCGTCTTGTTTCTCTCCCTCTATTCCAGAAAGTACCTCTCTACCTTTACTTCAACAAGGTCAGTCTCACTGAAACGTAAAATCTGTTCTACAAGAAAAACCTGGTCAAAATAGCAGCATGCACAGTTGGGGTCCTGCCTATGACCAAGAGACCATGACCAAGCACAACCATCTCCATCAGTGATGCGTGTGTCAGCACGGAGGGTGTTAACAGGGCTCCTGATCCTGGCTGGACTCTTCACCCTGACCCAGTTCCTGCGTTTCTGTCTACCCTGCCGGCAGCCATCCCAGGGTGCAGGCGAACCTGTGACCGTGCTGGTCCGGGACGGGTGGAGGGTCAGTTCTGACGTCCCCATGGTGTTTGTGGGAGGGGTGCCTCGCTCTGGGACCACCCTGATGAGGTATGACAAGAGAAAGGAGGAGGAGAGTATTTCTTTACTTGTATTTACCAATGTACTGAACTTGTATTATTCTGACACTCAATATGGTTATGTACTGTATGTATTTACCTTTGTACCCAGTCATTTTGATCTCTGTCTTATTTCCCACCCTGTGTAGGGCCATGCTGGACGCCCACCCTGCGGTGCGGTGTGGGGAGGAGACAAGGGTCGTACCCAGGATACTGGGCCTAAAGCTGGGCTGGGCTGCTGAGAAGGAGGGGGTCAGCACCATGGTCCTGGACCGAGCGGTCACTGCCTTCCTCCTTCAGATCATAGCAGGACACGGGGAGCCAGCACCTCTACTCTGCAATAAAGATCCCTTTACTTTGAAGAGCGCTAAGTACCTCGCTCACCTTTTTCCCAAGTAGGTCTTACTTTACTATACACACACACCTCCATCACAAGACACATATACTCTTAGAAAAGAAGGTGCAATCTAGAACCTAAAAGGGTTCTTCGGCTGTCCCAATAGGATAAGCCTTTGATAACCCTTCTTGGGTTCCAGGTAGAACCCTTTTAAATCCAAGTAGAACCTTTTGGGGTTCCATGTAGAACCCTTTCCACAGAGGTGTACATGGAACCCAAAATGATTCTCCCTGGAACCAAAAAAGGGTTTTACCTGGAACCAAAACGGATTCTACAAAGGGTTCTCCTATTGGGACACCCGAAGAACACTTTTAGGTTCTAGATATAACCTTTTTTTCTGAGTGTACACTGACCCAAAAGCCTGTCACCACACATAATGGTTTGATTGAGCGTGGCTTTTCACATGCTGACCCATGTGAGCCATATAAACAGTACAACTCATTAGTGACTCACTAGGCAGCCTGGTTACCTCCTACAGAACAGAACACATCGTATGACTGATTACCAGAGCTCAAAGTCCTGACGGAACAGGAGATAACTTATCTACTTTTTCACTGACTCCGCCTCCTCTCCAGGCCTGAAACTGGGTTTAGGTAGAATTATGAGTAGTGCTTCGGGTGGAGTGTTGTAAAGTACTTTCTCCTCAACTTTTCTCTCCCTCCTATATCCCGCCACACCTCTACGTCCTTCCTCTCTCTCTTTCTACAGCTCTAAGTTCCTGTTGATGCTGAGAGATGGCCGAGCGGCAGTGTACTCTATGATTTCGCGTCGCGTGACAATCGGTGGCTTTGACCTCTCCAGCTATAGGGACTGCCTGGCCAAGTGGAGCCGAGCCACACAGGCCATGCTGACACAGTGCACTCAGGTGTGTGTGTATCTGTTTAGTTGGGCGAAGAGTGGTGCCTGATGTGTGTGCGTGCATGTAGTGCATCTGTGCCTGCATGTGTGTGAGTGCGCGTCTTTGTGTGTGTTTTTAGGTGGAAAGTGATGACCAACCGTGTGTGTGTGTGTGTGTGTGTGTGTGTGTGTGTGTGTGCGCGTGTGTGTGTGCGTGTGTGTGTGTGTTTGTGTGTAGGTGGGCAGTAAGAGGTGCCTGGCTGTGAGGTATGAGAGGCTGGTCCTCCACCCTCGCTCCACCCTGCAGACAGTGCTAAAGTTCCTGGGTCTGCCGTGGCACGAGGGGGTTCTGCACCACGAAGAGGCTATTGGAAAACCTGGAGGAGTCTCACTGTCAAAGTGTGTATGAGTGAATGTCAGAGAAGGTGACAAGGCCACGCTACATCACAAAGACTCAGAGGAGTCTTGCTGGTTTGGTGTGTTTATTATGTGTGTGTGTTTGTCTGTGTTTGTGTCACAGAACGGAACGGTCCACAGACCAGGTGATGAGGCCAGTGAACTTAGACGCTCTCACTCGGTGGGTAGGTCACATGCCCCCAGACGTAATGGCAGACATGGACGCTATCGCCCCCATGCTGCAGAGACTAGGCTACGACCCCAGAGCCAACCCACCTAACTACGGACAGCCTGACCCACAGGTCCTCAACAACACACAAAGGGTACGGACACACACACAGTTTTTTGCTGATGTAAACCTTATGTCCTCTCTCTGTAGCTTCTGAGGGGAGACTTTAAAACTCTTGTAGCAAGCCTACATCTGAAAGGACATCCCCTGGTGAGTCTAACAGAAAAACCACCTGTCCTCAATGTCTAGGCGACTGCTGATTGACTGGTTTTAGTATAGAACTGATGTGTTGGTTCTGTCTACATCCTTCTTCAGATGTCCATGAAAGGTTCACAGACAGAGAGGTGACAGGGTCAGCGCCTGGAATAACGGTCACCCCTGACCTATGACCCCTGATTATCCTCTCAGGGAAGACAACAGCATCAACCAAAAGGCTGGTGGCTAAGCACCAAGCACAGTCAGAGGGCATAACCATGCATGTGCTCTAGACCTCATTGATAGGAAGAAGTGATGTACAATGGAGAAAAGTATATTACATTGATTTTTTACATAAAAAAAATTGTTTACTTACTTGAATAGGTTCTCCCACTGCCTCCTTTTTTTGGGGTCCTTACAAAAACAAAATAATGGGCAATCTTTACTATATTTTTGGTGATATCAAAGTGCCGCCAGCAGTCATGTGGATGAATGGAGACAAGGGAAAAAATAGTCTCTTTTAGAATCCAAGAATGAATTACTTACACAATCGTCTCTAACATGTAGGCTCAGCATTCCTGAACAATCCCACTACAAGTCAGAATGTTTAATAAACGTATTTTTAGCTTACTTTACCCGTTTTCCGCTAATTTTGTCCTTATGTAGGAGGTAATCTGAAACAAAATATCCACAAATGTTATTAGCCAGACTTTCAGTACACTGGTCTGTATATGGTTGGTATTTCCGGATTACATTTTCAGTACTGATGTAATTCGCAGGTGACAAATACTTGCAAAATATGGCTGAGCCTATCCGAACCACAGCTGATTGAGAGGTAACCGAGCCTAACCAAACCACAGCTGATTGAGAGGTAACCGAGCCTAACCAAACCACAGCTGATTGAGAGGTAACCGAGCCTAACCAAACCACAGCTGATTGCGATGCATGCTTCAGTCGACTATGTTCGGTTACATTTGGCTATTGCTGACATATTGTGCATCACGTGCTATGTGTGAAGAGATTGAAAATACAAGTGACAGAACCTACAAGCACCACAAAAGGTTGTCTAAACAACCCTTTCCTGTGGATAGCCTATCTCCACCTCCTACTGCCAAAAGGACCAACAGCATGTACAACCGGTAAAGTAAGTGTAAATATAATTATATTCAACATTCTGGCTTGTAAAGACTATTGTGTCATTTTTAGGGCAACTTCGATCATACTGATAATCCATGAGGTAGCCATAGTAACAGTCTGATGTTAAAAAACACATCAGACTGTCACCAGAGCAGTTTAGAAGGTGTTGTAGAGCTCTGCTACCCTATCCAAACGGGCCCGACGTTATACATCGGGTTAGGGCAGGATAAGGCCTGTTTTTTCATAAATAACTAGGGTACGGGTAGGGCTCAGGTATCACTAAATTGATCACTAACATTTTGAAGCTAAGCCATTTGCTCGTGCTCTGCTGCGCAGTGCAGTCATATCTGACTAAGATCATAACATGTTGTCAGAAGTGCGTAAACCTCATAAAATATAAAACAGGAGAGATTATTTCCAAAAAGGTATAATGTTCCTTGAGTTTTAGAGTGACCAAAAGTAGCTAACAACTAACTGCTCTCTCATGTCTCTTCATTCTTCAACTCCACTTGAATCGTTGCCCATGCTACATCAGTGGGCCGTGCAGTCCATTCTGGGCAATTCTTGGACAAGGAGAGATCTCCTTCAAGGAGTGAATGGTAGTCAATTGGGTGCTAGCTGAGGAGCAGCTAATGGATTCACTAACCCAGGAAGATATTACTGGTTTCGGGCAGGGCCTTAAATTTGGGTTGTGCCTTAAATTTGGCAGAAGCAATCGGGCCTGGGTAGGGTAGGGCCTGAACGTCACGGGCATGGGTAAGGCTCAGGCTTAAAATACATGCCGGGAGGGGCTCTAGTTGTGACGTTTGACTTTACCATTTAAATATAAATTGCAGACTGTCGGCCACACTTGATAACTTGAAAACTAGCACTTACTAACATAGGCAACAAATAACTGGATGGAAAACGGTGAGGCACATAACACATAGCACCCCTTCTACCGGCATTTGGGGGGAGGGTTCTTCAAATGTAACATCCAATCAAAATCAGCTGACTATTCAAACTGTTTTTGCAATACAAAATTCTCCAGAACTCCAAAGGAGGCGTGACAATTATGTGATTTTGGAGGCATGGCAACCATAAACCAGTAGACGTATTTCTATGGAAATGTCCTGATGGCGCATGAAGCCGGAAGTATTTGAATTTGGAGCGTGCCATATAGCTGAATGGCGCTGAATGGCACCAAAGGATTGCCAAGGATCATGGTGAAAGTGGACATAACTAGCAAAGGATCATGGTCGATGTAATCATTTTCATCCTGCCTGAGAGATTCAACCTTAATGTTTATGGCAAGAAGGCGCAATCCTCCTCGTAGCCTGCAGGCCCGTGATTTATATGTCAGCACGTGGTCCTGTGTGACAACAAATGTAGTAGTCAGAATGAATCACTATTTAACTAAATATCTTGATTTGTAGCAAACTTTAAAATAATTCATAGTGGGCATCGAAATTCATCACAATAATCAAATAGCCCAAAACGAGCATCCCCCTCAAAAAAATTGCCAGTTTTGGCGATTGTAATTTAGATAAGCTTTCTAGGGCAGACCAGGGCTTAGGCACCACTTCATTGCTATGCAGTAGCGACCAGCCGAGCTTGTGACTTTACGCTCCAGACAGGACATTGGGGTCCTCATGGCAACACGAGACTAGCTAGATATAGGCTGGTTGATGTTAGGATAAGCAGTCTTTATAAGGGGGGTGGGAGTGGGGAATGACTGTGCCTGTTTGTGTGGAATGAAATTGTTGATCCATGCTGTAAATCATTTGTGTTTCCATTAAATCAATGTTATGACCTAGAATAAACTGTCCAATCCCTGTTACATTCTTCTCCGCATATACTGTACGTTTTGATTCAAAAACTGTTCCCTGGTTGATCTCCTACACTAAATACACTGCTGCTTGAAAATGTAGCAAAACTGTAGGATTTACTGAGGCATAGGTAGGCCTGGGTTGAAAAAAGCTTGTTACTTGTAAGTGTTCCAAACAGAACATTATTTGTCTTTTTACCTAATCATGCAAACACCATCAGATAGAAGTCATAGCAAGAAGTGCATTGGGTTAGTCATTTTTGATTAAATATAACAGAACAGATTAACTGGATTGACAATCACTCTCAAGGGACGGGTTGAGAAAAGACTGAAAGACCCCTAATAACCTACTAATATGACTGTCACTGTGCTTCTATGGCTATATGCACCCACATTTTTGCATGCCCACCCACCAACGAATTTCTGTCTACGTCACTGTTTCTGACATAAATGCATAACTATCTAAAACACAAACCGATTTTACTAGCTGGCAAGGTTAATACTGCGACATCTGTGACTGGATTGGCTTTGACTGCGCAGCGCGTTGCTAGAGAACGACGACTCACTCTTTTTGCACATTTCTACCTCCGCCAATGTACGACTTCTTTTATATGACCATTCTAACACCATTTATTAAAAATTAAACATTCATATGAAACATTTTCAATGACCTACATGTCGTGGAGTTAGTCCATTTTTTCCACAATCCATATGGTTAAGGTTATTTTTTTGAAAATCCGCAGTTTATAGTTCCATATGGTGTAATGGTGGAGGGATACGTAACCGGCAATGTATAAATAACACAGCCCTTTGTTTGCGAGAACAGCCTCGTTTCCTGAAGATTCAAGAACAGCGGTGTTGATAATTTGTTTGTAAGTAGGTTATTATAAAAAAAAAAAAAGAGCACTAATGACAACATTATTTTTCACAAAGACACTTAGTTCCGCGTAATGTTAATTGGTAGTTCATTGTTTTTCCTATTCGGCATGTACAAATATACTTATTTATTTTTGGGATGTACGAATAGACGACGATAGACGAGCAAATTTTCTGGTAGCGTTAATGTTTCCTAACTACAGACGTTATTGACTAAAATGAAGTTAGCTGGCAGGATATGGTGTTGGCTAGCTACCTAACTAGCTAAAACAGTAGTAGTTAGTCATTGGCTAACCCTTTCCTTCAATCAAGCTAGATACTTATATAGTGTGAGGGAATGGCTAACGTTAACAATGATGTGTTTCTATAAATTCGATCTGGAGTGCCAGTGTTCCCTGGGTGTTCGTAAATTCCGAGCGTTTCGCTCGCGGAGGGAGGATTCGGGTTGATCGGAGCGTTCTGGCATCACAACAGATTGGGTGCTTGACTGGTTAACGTTGGCTAGCTACTTCCAGACACGAATGAGAACCTCTTACTCTGACCATTTAACTTGCCATTGCAGAGCTGCTTAGGCTGTTCATGTTATCCAGATCATTGGTGACAAACGTTAACTATGCTGCTAACAGTTTAATTACGCGTTTTAGGCCAGGTTTCAACACCGGCAATATTCAAGGGGTGTTGCGCGTTCGTAAATTCATCAGTTATTATGCTCTCAGGCATACTCAGACGAGTGCTACTAAATCGGAGTAGATAGCCAGAATGAATTTACGAACGCATCCGGTTACCAGCGAACCTCCAGACTTGGTTTATCGGGCAGTAATTTATTTTGCTGTAAAATGAGCGTAGGGGAGGTTAATCTATTACAAAATATTACGTTTCGTCTGCAAATGAAAATACAGCCCCGTAGATTTAAATGGTCAGCTAGCTAGTCATTACTTCAGGACTCGGCGGAGGTTTTAAGACAAAATGACAGCCACTAGATGGAGCTTGTTCTAAAATGGTGGCACCTGAAGTCTACTGCTGTAAACGTCAGCTGAGTACTATTTAGAAGTTGACCCACTGCATCTCGGAGTTATGAATACTAGATTGATACCTATAATGTGAATGATGTATATCCTGGTTTATTTGACATTTACTTTAGGTTTGATTCGTGTAGTCTAACATGAGTCTCTTCCCTAGTGTCAAGATGCAGATCTTTGTTAAAACCCTGACTGGTAAGACCATCACGCTTGAAGTTGAGCCCAGTGACACCATCGAGAATGTCAAGGCCAAGATCCAGGACAAGGAGGGCATCCCCCCAGACCAGCAGCGTCTGATCTTCGCCGGCAAGCAGCTGGAAGATGGCCGCACCCTCTCCGACTACAACATCCAGAAGGAGTCCACCCTCCATCTTGTGCTCCGTCTGAGGGGAGGTATGCAGATCTTTGTTAAAACCCTGACTGGTAAGACCATCACCCTTGAAGTTGAGCCCAGTGACACCATCGAGAACGTCAAGGCCAAGATCCAGGACAAGGAGGGCATCCCCCCAGACCAGCAGCGTCTGATCTTCGCCGGCAAGCAGCTGGAAGATGGCCGCACCCTCTCCGACTACAACATCCAGAAGGAGTCCACCCTCCACCTTGTGCTCCGTCTCCGTGGTGGTATGCAGATCTTTGTGAAGACCCTGACTGGGAAGACCATCACCCTTGAAGTTGAGCCCAGTGACACCATTGAGAACGTCAAGGCCAAGATCCAGGACAAGGAGGGCATCCCCCCAGACCAGCAGCGTCTGATCTTCGCCGGCAAGCAGCTGGAAGATGGCCGCACCCTCTCCGACTACAACATCCAGAAGGAGTCCACCCTCCATCTTGTGCTCCGTCTGAGGGGAGGTATGCAGATCTTTGTTAAAACCCTGACTGGTAAGACCATCACCCTTGAAGTTGAGCCCAGTGACACCATTGAGAACGTCAAGGCCAAGATCCAGGACAAGGAGGGCATCCCCCCAGACCAGCAGCGTCTGATCTTCGCCGGCAAGCAGCTGGAAGATGGCCGCACCCTCTCCGACTACAACATCCAGAAGGAGTCCACCCTTCACCTGGTCCTGCGTCTTCGTGGAGGCAACTAGTTAACTTGTACTCTTAAAGATGTCACATCTTAACCCCAATTTCCCTCATCCCTAATTCCCTCCTCACCTCCAACCCCACACCTTGACCTCACTCTAATCCCACCTGTGACTTCCCCTCCCACCTTAACCTCTAATCCCCAGCTCTTTTCCCCCCCCAATAAAGTCAAAGCATTCCTGATATTGTCTGGTTGTCTTTTGTAGTAAAAGATTAACGTATTTGAATAGCACCTGGTTGTATTAGCTGGATTCTTTTTGCCCGTTTCTAATTTTAAGTACTGCTGCCTCAGGTTTAACATACCGTAGAACTGCCTAATTTAAATAGCTTGTTCTTTTAGTCTTTGAAGTTAACTACTTGAAGCTCTTGATGGTATTTGGAGGTACGCTATACAGTTGAAGTCAGAAGTTTACATACACTTAGGTTGGTGTCATTAACTTGTTTTTCAACCACTCAACAAATTACTTGTTAGCAAACTATAGTTTTGGCAAGTCTGTTAGGACATCTCTGCATGACAAGTAATTTTTCCAACAATTGTTTACAGAGATTATTTTACTTATAATTCACTCACAATTCCAGTGGGTCAGAAGTTTACATGCACTAAGTGGACTGCCTTTAAACAGCTTGGAAAATTATAGCAAATGTCAGAAGCTTCTGATAGGTACACCTCCAATTGACGTATTTCAAGGCCTACCTTCAAACTCAGTGCTTCTTTGCTTGACATAAGGGGGAAATCAGCCAAGACTGCAGAAAAGGTATTATAGACCTCCGAGTCTGGTTCATTCTTGGGAGCAATTTCCAAACGCCTCAAGGTACCACATTCATCTGTACAAACAATAGTATGCAAGTATAAATGCCATGGGACCGCACAGGAAGATGTGTTCTGTCTCCTAGAGATGAATGTACTTTGGTGCGAAAAGTGCAAATCAATCCCAGAACAACAGCAAAGGACCATGTGAAGGTGCTGGAGGAAACGGGTACAAAAAAATCTATCTACAGTAAAACAAGTCATATCGACAACCTGAAAGGCCACTCAGCAAGGAAGAAGCCACTGCTCCAAAACCGCCATAAAAAAGCCAGACTACAGTTTGCAACTGCACATTGGGACAAAGATTGTACTTTTTGGAGGAATGTCCTCTGATCTGATGGCCATAATGACCATCGTTATGTTTGGAGGAAAAAGGGGGAGGCTTGCAAGCCGAAGAGCACCATCCCAACCGTGAAGCACGGGGGCGGCAGTATCATGTTGTGGGGGGTGCTTTACTGCAGGAGTGACTGGTGAACTTCACAAAATAGATGGCATCATGAGGGAGGAAAATGATGTGGATATATTGAAGCAACATCTCAAGACATAAGTCAGGAAGTTGAAGCTTGGTCGCAAATGGGTCTTCCAAATGGACAATGATCAAAGCATACTTCCAAAGTTGTGACAAAATGGCTTAAGGACAACAAAGTCCTGACCTCAATCCTATAGAACATTTGTGGGCAGAACTGAAAAAGCATGTGCGGGCAAGGAGGCCTACAAACCTAACTCAGTTACACCAGCTCTGTCAGGAGTAATGGGCCAAAATTCACCCAATTTATTGTGGAAGGCTACCTGCAATGTTTGACCCAAGTTAAACAATTTAAAGGCAATTCTACCAAATACTAATTGAGTGTATGTAAACTTCTTACCCACTGGGGATGTGATGAATGAAATAAAAGCTGAAATAAATAATTCTCTGGTCTCTACTATTATTCTGGCATTTCACATTCTTAAAATAAAGTGGTGATCCTAACTGACCTAAGACAGTGTATTTTTACTAGGATTAAATGTTAGGATTTGTGAAAAACTGAGTTTAAATATATTTGGCTAAGGTGTATGTAAACTTCCGACTTCAACTGTATATCCAATCACTATTTATAAAGCCCTTTTTACATCGGCCGACATCAGTGGTTATACAGAAACCCCAATATACAGAAACCCCAAACGGCAAGCAATGCAGATAAATGTCAGTTGGATTTTCATGGCTGAGGTCGAGACAGCAGGTATACTGAACAAAATGCAACAATTTTGATTTTACTGAGTCAGGGTTTTGTGGATTTCAGGAGAACGCTACCTACCCCAACACACAATGCCAACTAAAGTTTGGAAGATGAATAATGGTCTGGGGAAGTCTTTCATGGTTTGGGTTAAGCCCCTTAGTTCCAGTGAAGGACAGTCAATGCTACAGCATATACATTGACATTCTAGATGATTCTGTTCTTCCAACTTTGACAACAGTTCGGGTAAAACTCTTTCAGCATGACAATGCCCCCGTGCACAAAGCGATGTCCATACAGAAATGGTTTGTCGATCGGTGTGGAAGAACTAGACTGACCTGCACAAAGCCCTGACCTCAACCCCATCGAACGTCTTTGTGATGAATTGGAACGTCTGACCTCAATAATGCTCCTGTTGCTGAATGCAACCAAGTCCCCGCAGCAATGTTCCTACTTCTAGTGAAAAGCCTTCCCAGAATAGTGGAGGCTGTTATAGCAAAGGGGGGACCAACTCCATTTTAATGTCCATGATTTTGGAATGAGATGTTTGACGAGCAGGTGTCCACATACTCTTGGCCATTTAGTGTACTTCGTGATGTTTAGTATATAGATGTTTATTTGCTATTTGTAGGTATTAAAAGTAATACATTGGAATCGATGGGATGGTCATGACGCCAAGCAGCTGCCATAAGTGGTGATGCAGCCAGTCAAGATGCTCTCAATGGATGATCATTGCAATATAGTAATATTTCTTCATCTAGTGAAACAATTAGGTCTCTTTTGTCTTATAGTAAAGCGACATTAAAGAACTATAATTTGCACAATCCGTTGAATTATGGAGAGGCATGGTAAACTTACTGTATGATTCTTGCTAGGAGTGCGTCAATTCCCAGTAGGTATTTTGGTGGGTACCAGCACTAGAACTGTTGGAAGAGGGACTTGTTAGTATGCCTGAAATGCATCCTGCCTTTGAGTAATCACTATGACATGATTTTCTTTTATCCAACTGTTAGATTATGATTACCTTAAACCAGGAAAGAAGCATTTTCACTATTATAGCTAATAGGTATGCTGTACCTACCTACAGCAAAAGGATGTCATTCATACTTAACCACAAGATGTCCCCATAGACCAAGTGAAAGCTCTTACTGCTGATTGCCTCTCACATACACACTAATTTCTAGGGGTGTGCTGACATGGCCATACTCGTAATCATATCCGCAAATTTACAGTTGATAATCGAATGATCACTCTATCCAATCCGAGCAGCAGGATCAACGGTACAGCCCGCCCCTCTACTTACAGACAGGCAAACTAGCCAGTTGAGTTATTTAGACCACGCACATGACCGACTCAAAAACAGTACAGTATGGTTAAGAAACTCTGTGACTGACTGACATGAGAAAGATGCTTGCTGGCACCCCCAAAATGATTTGCAGATCACGGAAAATTACAAGATTTGACATGGGCCCTCAGATCCTCAAAAAGTTATACAGCTGCACCATCACAGCTTTGTATAGCAACTGCTTGGCATACAACCGTATGGGGCCGAGCTCCCTGCCATCCAGGACCTCTATACCAGGACCTCTATGTCAGAGGAAAGCCCCTAAGATTGTCAAAGACTCCAGCCACCCAAGTCATAGAATGTTCTCTCTGCTACCGTATGTCAAGTGGTATCGGAGAGCCAAGTCTGGGACCAAAAGGCTCCTGAACAGCTTCTACCCCAAGCCATAAGACTGCTGAACAGTTCATCAAATGGCTAAATTACTTTGCATTGACCCCCTTTTCATTTGCACTGACTCTCTTGCACCGGTTCAATGCATACTCACTGGAATCTACCCCACTACGCTGACACTCCCAACACACACATTACATATGCTCACACACAAAACACACACATGCATATTGACGCCACAAACTCGCACATTGAAAAACTTTCACTCCTGTTCACGCTCTTCACATACGCTGCTGCTACTCTGTTTATTATCTATCCTGATTTCCTTGTCACTTTTACCCCTACCTACATGTACATATTACCTCATCTGCATTGTACCCCTGCACATTGACTCAGTGCCGGTAGGCCTTGTATATAGTCTCGTTATTGTTATTTTTTTAACGCATGGAGAAGCATATAGACCACATTACCTTCCTCCAGCTCTAGAGACAATGCATTAGATGTGCATAAATCACTTTCACTACCATTGTTGTGTTCGCTATTCCACATAAGTCTCTGGCCAGTGACGTATAGGTAAACAGTAAAAAAAGGGCTCCCGAGTGGCGCAGCAGTCTCATGCACTGCATCTCAGTGCTAGAGGCGTCACTACAGACCCTGGTTCAATCCCAGGCTGTATCACAACCGACCGTCATCGCGAGTCTCAAAGGGCGGTGCACAATTGGCCAAGCATCATCTGAGTTAGGGGAGGGTTTGGCTGGGGTAGGCTGTCATTGTACAACAATAATAATTTGTTCTTAACTGACTTGCCTAGTTAAATAAAGGTAAAAAAAAACACCCATCCATTGTGGAGATCTGTAATCCCTGGCAGTGAATCTGAAGTAGTAGACCACCCTCACTGGTGCTGTGAAGATACCTGCATCAAAGGAGAAGCAATCACAGATAAGCACAGTCCATCTCTCAAAAACAGTGAGTAATATTTTCTGTAGCTGGATTCAGTGTGTGTAGATTAGTGTGGTCAAGTCATTACCTGTAGTGTCTAGGTTGGCCAATGTTGGTGATAACTTTGCTGTAGACCAGTGGGGTTTCAGTATTGAAGGGTCCAACATATATATCAGAGAAGGCCAGCTTTGGTCTGTCTGTAACCCCAGGGAGTGAATTTACTGATTGTAATATATATTTTTCATCAACCTTCACCACACTACATTTTGAAGCAAAACAAATTAGTCAATATCTTGACAGACCACATGCCATAGTGGCGCTCTGTCCCTTCTGCTTCTCATTGGCTGTCACTCTGGCACCCATGGCTGTCTTACATAGGAGAGGAAACTTTAATTATTTGTCTCAGAAACAAGTCAAGGGTGTGAATACTTTCTGAAGGCACCGTACTTGCTCTTGTCATTACCTGCATTCTCTATTTCCAGCTTTCTAACTTTGTCTTTTAGGAAATGCAGTTCAATCTTGGTGATTCCCTGATGCATTGTTAGTACAATCACCTTGTTTTTCTGCTAGTCCACCCCCAGTCTGGCCTCCATGTTCCTCAGCTCCACTCTCTGCTCCACCACCATGTCTGTCAGCACTCTCAGCTCAGCCCAGATGTCAGGGGTGTTGGTGGTGGTCTGGCCATTAATCTTTTTCTGGATCTTCTCTACAGCATCAGTCCTTCAGCTGTCTCTAACCCTACTCTCTCTCTAATTCTTGTCATTCTCTCTGACCCCTCCACTCTCTCCCCAAGCCCATGCCCCCAGGCCCAGACAAACAAAACAGCAACACGGAACCCCCCCAGAACAACAGCACCCCTTATTCTGAAATTACACTATTCAGAAATGTAGTTTAATAAAGTACTGTATGAGGCTCAGTCGCATTCTTTATACACTACTTACTTATTGAACTAAATGCATGAGAATTGAACATACACTACCGTTCAAAAGTTTGGGGTCACTTAGAAATGTCCTTGTATTTGAAAGAAAAGCACATTTTGTCCATTTAAAATAACATCAAATTGTAGCTGGAAACGTAGCTTTTTAATGGAATATCTACATAGGCACTTTGTCCAGCATCATTATTGGTAAGCCTATACAAAGGACAGATTACTTTGGGATAGATAGAAAATAAAGCAGGCTGCAGGACTAAAATAATAGCTAGATTTGACCAGTAGGCTACCAGTTCTTGGCCAGTTACAAGTTCACTAGTGAGTTTTTGTTAAAAATAAGATGTAGCTTTTTTTCTTTGAGCTGAATCACAATCAAGCAACACAAACAATCAATTTGTCCAATATTACCTTCTACACAAGTAGTAATAGCAGAAGGAAGCATGTATTCACCTCACTGAGTGAGGTAAAATTTAGTTTAGTTCACTTGACCTTTAAAGCCATCTGCTGTCAGAAAAAGACCATGCTGTCATTTGAAAATAACAGTTGATTTTTTACAATTTATACCATAGTCAAATTGCAAAAGAGAAAATATTGTTTGACATAGCATTTGTTTGAATTACAGCCACTTGGTTTGAAACAAAGGCGGGCTCATTCAGGGGCCTATATTAGCTTGAATCAGTTTAACCGTTGCAGAGCTAAGGCGTTTGTCAGCAGCCTAGTCAACTGTCTTACAAAACCTTTTTTAACCTTAACTACAGGTCTTACTTTAAATAATAATTATGGTACGTTTTCTGTCAAGATGAGTGGTGGCTATAGCACAACAAACCAGGTTTTGTCAAACTATCTAATTTTAGGTAGCTAGCAAACTTAGCTAACGTTAAGGTAACATTAAGTTTGCTAACTCGTTGCTAACCATTCACCGTAAAGTAGCTAGCTAACAACATGAAAGTAAATATGTCAGCTTTGACACTTATCTTGAGAGCCAGCAAGATAATTTAGTCGACTTGTATTTTCCACAGCGTGAGTGCATCTCTATCCACGTTGGTCAGGCTGGAGTGCAGATCGGTAATGCGTGCTGGGAGCTGTACTGTTTGGAACATGGGATCCAGCCTGATGGGCAGATGCCCAGCGACAAAACCATAGGTGGAGGGGATGACTCCTTCAACACCTTCTTCAGCGAGACAGGAGCGGGAAAACATGTCCCTCGTGCAGTTTTTGTGGACCTCGAACCAACTGTAGTTGGTAAGAAGGGAAATGAGTTTATCCATGGTTACCATATGCTGTAAAATATCCTCCCTGAAGAGAGAATGATTTTTCATAGATGAGGTCCGCACCGGGACATACCGTCAGCTGTTCCACCCTGAGCAGCTCATCACCGGTAAGGAGGATGCCGCCAACAACTATGCTCGAGGCCACTACACCATTGGCAAGGAGATTGTGGATTTGGTGCTGGACAGAGTTCGCAAGCTGGTGAGTAACGTTAGCTAGTAGTTGTTCTGTTAGCCTGAAGCCGTGCTTCCAACTCTCGAGTTATGTAACTTTACTAGCTAGTCGTTTTTTTATTATCCTGAAGCCATGTGCATCCTCTGCCCAACAAACTCGAGAATGAATCATTTGGAGTGCTGCAGTTCGCAGGCGATGTTGTGCGTATCACCCTCAAGGCAGTTAAGCAATGCATTCCGCCAAGAGTCGTTTACAAGTTAGTCCAGTTGTAGCCACAACTAGACCCCGTTTCAAATGTACCAAGAAAAAATCGTATTTGTATGCCTGGCAATTAACAAATGACAGCTCTAGTAAGCTTTATGGTGAACAACATGTGAAGGAAAGGCTTGTAGAATAATGACTATTTAGTTTTGTTAGGTTTGAGAATATGTTATTGTGGAAAATGGATATGTTTTGCTTGCCTTTTCACACTGTGTGCTCATTGTATCATTAAGCCGCAACATTACTATTGTGGGGTATGAGAAAATGTTTTGTTTGCTACACAGGAATGTGTTTGAGCTCAGGCTGACACTGGGTGTCTGGCTAAGGGGCAGTATAACCTTGGGAGATAACAGTATGTTGAGCTAGGAACACATGAAAAGAAAGATGTGGAGACGCAATCAGGACCAAGCCTGTGGCCTCAGTAACCCCGGACAACAAGCGCCAAGAGGCTGGGACCAGCCTGTGCGCCTACTATTGGCCAGGCAAGTTTAAACCACGCCCAGCCACTGTTCTGATAGGCCCATCCCGAGGTGGGAACTAACTCTGTCAGAACTTACTTAAACCAATGCATTTAGCAGAAAGGGCAGTTCTCTGTTAACCCTGCGTGGTATTACATTGAACCCATTATATCTGAAGATTGCATTTACCATTTATTGCTTGAGTGAATAAAATAATTAGAACTTACTTGGTGACTCTGTGTCACCTTTTGTCCGAACACCATATTTGAATTTCGCAACCCTAACAGTTTTCAGTTCATTGTTCTCAGGTAGGGTGTCCTGGTGCTCTGGAAAGATGTTATTTTGAGTCTTAAGAGATCAGTCAGTAAAAAGAGTCGAACTTCCCATCACTTGCCCATAAACTGTGTTCTTTCTCACCCCAGTCAGACCAGTGCACTGGGCTTCAGGGCTTCCTGATCTTCCACAGTTTTGGTGGTGGAACTGGCTCAGGTTTTGCATCGCTGCTCATGGAGAGACTGTCTGTGGACTATGGCAAGAAGTCCAAACTGGAGTTTGCCATTTACCCTGCCCCTCAGGTATTGCTAAGGTTTAGTTGTTCACCTGATTATTTTGTAGATTTCCACATCAGCAAAAGTTTTACTGTACTTTATATCCCTGTACTCAATACTTGTTTGATATGTACATTTGCATTATGTGACACCTAATGATGACTGTTCTACCTCTTGTGTATGTGTTCAGGTGTCCACAGCAGTGGTGGAGCCCTACAACTCTATCCTGACCACCCACACCACCCTGGAGCACTCAGACTGTGCCTTCATGGTTGACAACGAGGCCATCTACGACATCTGCCGTCGCAACCTGGACATCGAGCGTCCCACCTACACCAACCTCAACAGGCTCATTGGCCAGATTGTCTCCTCCATCACCGCTTCACTGCGTTTTGATGGGAGCCCTCAACGTGGACCTGACAGAGTTCCAGACCAACCTGGTGCCCTACCCCCCGTATCCACTTCCCCCTGGTCACCTACGCACCTGTCATCTCTGCTGAGAAGGCCTACCACGAGATGCTCTCTGTGGCAGAGATCACCAATGCCTGCTTCGAGCCCGCCAACCAGATGGTGAAGTGTGACTCTCGCCACGGGAAGTACATGGCCTGCTGCATGCTGTACCGTGGGGATGTGGTGCCCAAGGATGTCAACGCTGCCATCGCCACCATCAAAACCAAACGCACCATCCAGTTTGTTGACTGGTGCCCCACCGGCTTCAAGGTAAATAAGCTATGGATTAATTCATTCACACTGATCTATGCTACAAAACATTTAAGGCGCTTAATTTTTGGTTAGTCAGATTTTCAGATTTTGTTTGTTTGTGCCCTGCAGGTTGGCATCAACTACCAGCCACCCACGGTGGTGCCAGGTGGAGATCTGGCCAAGGTCCAGAGAGCCGTGTGCATGTTGAGCAACACCACAGCCATCGCTGAGGCCTGGGCTCGACTCGACCACAAGCTTGACCTGATGTACGCCAAGCGTGCCTTTGTGCACTGGTATGTGGGAGAGGGTATGGAGGAGGGGGAGTTCTCTGAGGCCAGAGAGGATCTGGCTGCCCTGGAGAAGGACTATGAAGAGGTGGGAGTAGATTCAGTGGAAGGGGAGGCTGAGGAAGGTGAAGAGTACTGAACACTGATAAATGTTTTAGTTAATTTACAATTTTAATAAAAGTTCTGTGTTTTGGTCCATTCTCCTGTTGATTTACACCAGCATGATGTAATTGTTTAAAAAAATAATAATTAAGCAGGAAAGTATAGGGCAGTATCTTTTCATCCTTTTTTTTTTTTTTAGGCAGTGTTAACTACATCGGCACAGAATAGTTCAACTTCCCACTGTCCAGTTGATAGCAACAAACCGACAACTGGGACATCAGGCATAGAACACCTTAGTATTGGTTATAAAACATTTATTGATTTGGATGAAAGTGGGGGAAGTCTGTCTGTTACGAACATGAATGTTTGTTCCTAGGGAGTGTAGATCAGATGTACAGTACCAGGGACTACTGTAGTTCATATTTTAAATGTTTCTCCTGCACTATTTCATTTTTGAACCCCCATGTGTTTTCCTTGAGGTGAGCACAAATGGGAAAAGCACACTAGATGTACAGCCAGCTGTAAATCTCTTTTCCCCACATGGCAACTTTGACTGGCTTCACAAGAAAGCCAGTTTGACATTAATTTAGGATGCATGGTTATTTTCCATAAGATGGATACATCTTCCAGTTAGGTGGGGTATAACTACTGGTATACAAAATGCCAAGCCAGTAGTAGGTAAGATGAGAATGTCTTAGGTATGTCATTAAAATCCATCCCAAAATGTTTCTGTTCCCTTGTTAATTAGCATAGTATATTCCTAGCCTTCTGTTTCTGTAAGAATTTCTTACACCTGGACTTGCATCCTGCTGGAAAGAACCTCCACCGATGAATAGGAAAGCACCTAGACTACAATCCATATAGAATTGAAATCTATTTGAGTAGTTCTGTTCACGGTTGATGGACTAGCTATATTTGTGACGGTACTGGACTCCTCCAGAAGAATAGGAACTTCAGGGTTAACTTATCACCACCTGTCCTGACCTTCAGGGTTACACACAACTTCACACATACTCAAGTGTGCGCACAGGAAGACACCACCTTCAGTTTACAAAAACAACATCTCATCTACACAGCATATACATATACCAGTCAGACAAAGAGTTAGGTTTTCAGATGAATCAGAAAGCTAGTCTTAGTATAAAAACCTGTAGCTACTGGACGGACTCTTACGGAGCCTGTCAGTCAGGGGTTTTCCCCTGTGTTACTGACAGGGGCTGTCATTGGTTAAGTCACCAACACTCATGGTTGGGTCAGTGTTCCAAAGGTAGTTAGGGTCATCATCCATAGTGTTTCTATGGAGACAGACCCTCCCCTCACTGCATGATGAAGCCAGTTCGGGGGGGCAGGCTTGGGGAGGTGGGGTGTTGCTGGGGGGCTTGAGGGTAGGGCTGGGGAATGTAGGGGCTGCTGGGGTAGTCTGTAGGACCCTGGCTGGGGAAAGGCATAGCGGGATAGGGGGTGACTTGGTATGACGGGGAGGGAAGAGGGGCAGCTCGCGTAGATTGGGGGGAGAGGGCTCCATTGGTGTAGGGGGTAGAGGGGAAGTCCTGGGGGTCGGCTGGGCTGGGGTCTAGTGAGACCCTTCAGCACCAGCTCTCGGAGTTTGTCAATCTTTACACGGCGCACGTGAGCAAGATGGCGCCTCCTCTGGTAGTCGTCGATAAAGCAGTCCAGAGGCAGCTCTCCATCCAGGAACGAGTCTGCCATGTTCTACACAGGGACATCAAGGCAGGGTTATATTCACACACGCATACAGACTCAACATAACACACCAACACAAAATATCCTAGAGAGTGAGTATTCTTGTGCGTGTAGGAGTGCGTACATGTCTGTGTCAGAGTATTCTAGTGTAGTTGTGAATGTATTGGTATGTGTCTGTGAGTGTATTCTAGTGTAGGTGTAGTTGTGAATGTATTGGTGTGTGTGTGAGAGAGAGTGTATACTAGTGTAGGTGTAGTTGTGAATGTATTGGTATGTGTGTGTGTGTGTCAGAGTGTATTCTAGTGTAGGTGTAGTTGTGAATGTATTGGTATGTGTGTCACCTCAGTCTCCTCTTCTATCTTGGCTCCCTCAGCTTGCAGCAGAGCCAGCAGAATGTCCAGAGAGCTGTTCCCTGAACCATGGTCTGAGAGATAGAGATGAGGGAGAAATGGTTAGAATGCACAAACACTAAGCATCACAGTGAATGACTGTCCTGAACCTAAGTTGTGACCTGATCCCTGGGGCAGAACATTAATGTAATGGGACTGAATACAGTAGCTGGCTGGCTGGGGCATTCAGAGGATACTATAAGCAGCATTGAGTACAGGAAAGCCTATCAGGTAACAGCTGTCTGACAGGGTAGTCACTAGCTGGCCATGCTAGAAAGGACAGAGAAAAATGTCACGGTACCAGTGGTGTAAAGTACTTAAGTAGTTTTTTGAGTATCTGTACTTTACTATTTATATTTTTGACAACTTTTACTTTACTCCATACCTTTTCCCTGACACCCAAAGTACATTTTGAATGCTTAGCAGGACAGGAAATTGTCAAATTCACGCACTTATCAAGAGAACACGTGGTCATCTACTGCCTCTGGTGGACTCACTAAACACAAATGCATCTTTTGTAAATAATGTCTGAGTGTTGGAGTGAGCCCCTGGTTATCCGTACATTTTAAAAACAATAAATTGGTGCAGTCTGCTTTCCTTAATATAAGGAATTTTTAATTATTTATAGTTTTACTTTTGATACTTAAGTATATTTAAAACCAAATACTTTTACTCAAGTAGTATTTTACTGTCTGACTTTCACTTGAGTAACTTTCTATTAAGGTATCTATACTAGGGATGCACGATATATCGGTGAACATATCGGAATCGGCCGACATTAGCTAAAAATGCCAACATTGGTATCGGCCGATGTCTAGTTTAACGGTGATGTGCAAAACCGATGTCAAAGCTGACGTGCATACCTATATAACATAGGTACATGACGTAATGACGCCACGTATAATTTTGCAACACAATTAACTGTTCTCTGTCGTGGGTGATGTTGGCTTTCGCGACTGGCCGAGCACCGGTACACACTACCAAGTGCGCTATTTTTCAGATGTTGCCCTACCGGAGTTACACAGTAATAGCATCACTGCTATTAGCTTCACGACATACTATGGAACGCCGTTTGGGTCTTTGTGTGTCACAAAAAGATAGACATCAAATAACACTATTTGAAGCGTTAAATAAGCTTTTCATTTGACACATCAAATAACACAGTTCTATTATAGAATGTTGTGTGTTCTGAATTTGCACGTGCAAGACAAGCGCCACCACTACCATCAGTAGCACTGTCAAAGCTGTACAAAAAAGTCAGCAAACAATGCCGCGTTGGTAATAAAGCATTATTTGTTCGACCACATTCATCTTGCACTGTACAGCTTTACCTAAGGATTGGGGATCAATGAAATGGGGTATCAGTCTACTCAATACCAAAGCTATTTTTTCCCAACGTCGTCCTCAGAGTTATCAGACTCCAACATCCACGCAGTATTGTTTTTCCTCTGGAATAGTGTTCAAGACATATAGGTTGACAATAAATGTGGCTGAATTCACAGTTGTTTCAGAGTCCTGCAATAAGAGCTACGACGATAATGTTCTCTGGGTGTCACTGAGTAGACTGATACCCCATGTCATTGATCCACAATCCATAGGTAAGGCTGTACAGGGAAATAAGTATGCCCCCAATGCAATTCTAAAGTATAATACATCCAGTGTGATTTCAACAGATTTTACTCTAATTAACAAATTGTTATTTGTTGATTTTATTTAACAACATTCCAACCTTGTTTAGCATGATCAATTCCAATTATGGAATAATTATACTATTTGTATTCATTTGCATCACCGTAAATTACATACTTTTATTTTGAAGGCTAACCGCAAAGTTATTGTGGCTAATCCTTATTGTGGCTAGCTTCACATAGATGGGTCCGACCACCATTAATCAAATAAGAACTGTCTTAAAAATTAGGGTTATTTTAGATGATGCATAGCTATATAGTTAGCTAGCAAGCTATAGCTACTGAAACAGATTATGTCGTTTTGCTATGTTTTTGGGGAAGAGCATCCATAAGCTATCTATCTTTCCTTTTAATGACCAGCACTGTAGGTGCGCGAGACAACTTTACCAGCATCATAGCATAAGTATCGATGAATCGGTGTGACATGAAATACGAGCGATCGTGTAATCAATGTGTAATAACTACGTAAAAATGTATGAACGTGTTAAATGATTATGTGACGTGCAGTCATATTCAGGTCATGATTGGTTAAATGGTGTTATTTGACACGTGAAATAGTGTCATTTGACACGTGAAATATATTTTTTGACAAGCAAAGACCCAAACGGTGTTCCATAGAAATCCTGGTTGAGAATGAAACGAATGAACAACTAAACAGCAACTAGGTTTTGATAATATTTTTCTGGTAATGGCGACATACGGAAATGGCAACAAAATAACCTTTTTGGTCATTGTGGTGTGTGTAACCTTTATTTAACTAGGCAAGTCAGTTAAGAACAAATTCTTATTTATATTGATGTTCTACCCCGGCCAAACCTGGACGACGCTGGGCCAATTGTGCGCCGCCCTATGGGACTCCCAATCATGGCCGGATGTAATACAGCCTAGATTCGAACCAGGGACTTTAGTGATGCCTCTTGCACTGAGATGCAGTTCCTTAGACCGCTGCGTCCATGTGTGTGTGTGTTAACTATTTAACTGTACTAGAATGCTTAAAAAGGCAGGTAAAATTGTAAATATCGTTATTGGGTATGACAATTGGGTACATTTTCCACCACTGCAGAGTACATAAGCTATTTGTTCTTGATTTGGGGTTAATGTTAGATGACAACCCCACTGACAGAGGAGCAGTATCTAGAACAACCCCACTGACAGAGGAGCAGTATCTAGAACAACCCCACGGACAGAGGAGCAGTATCTAGAACAACCCCACTGACAGAGGAGCAGTATCTAGAACAACCCCACTGACAGAGGAGCAGTATCTAGAACAACCCCACTGACAGAGGAGCAGTATCTAGAACAACCCCACTGACAGAGGAGCAGTATCTAGAACAACCCCACTGACAGAGGAGCAGTATCTAGAACAACCCCACTGACAGAGGAGCAGTATCTAGAACAACCCCACGGACAGAGGAGCAGTATCTAGAACAACCCTACTGACAGAGGAGCAGTATCTAGAACAACCCCACTGACAGAGGAGCAGTATCTAGAACAACCCCACGGACAGAGGAGCAGTATCTAGAACAACCCCACTGACAGAGGAGCAGTATCTAGAACAACCCCACTGACAGAGGAGCAGTATCTAGAACAACCCCACTGACAGAGGAGCAGTATCTAGAACAACCCCACTGACAGAGGAGCAGTATCTAGAACAACCCCACTGACAGAGGAGCAGTATCTAGAACAACCCCACTGACAGAGGAGCAGTATCTAGAACAACCCCACTGACAGAGGAGCAGTATCTAGGAACAACAAGTGACTAAACTGGCTAGACCAGACAGACATGTAAAGAACAGTCAGCTACCAACACAGAGAGAGAAAGACTGTTCTTTCAGATAGCAGAGTGCACTGAGTGAGATGTAGACAGAAAGAGACTGGTATACAGGCACACTGTCCTTAGTAGTCTGGACTAGCTAGGTGTCTCATCAAGTGTGGACTAGCTTGGGCTGTTACAGAGTGTTGACTTGGTAGTGTGGACCTGTTAGGGGTCTTACAGAGTGTGGACTTGCGTAGCTGGTAGTTGTCATAGAGCTCCTGTAGGTGGCGGTAGCGTGAGGTGAGCTGGTTCTTCTGAAGGTCCAGACTGGGCTGCAGTTGGAGGTTCTGTTCTGCCAGACTGATGTTACTGACCAGGATCAGCTCCTTCACCTGCTGCACCTCACACATCTAACACAGAGACAAACACACAGCATACACACACAGACAGGCACACACAAAGGAAGAGGGAAGGTGAGTTAGTACTTGAGACAATACACACAGACTGAGACTGACTGACCCCCAGACTGTGGTGTGTAGGGTAGGCCTATAGATCAGGGACAAACCAGCTCAAAACCTAACCCCTGGAGAGGAAATATGAGTATATTTTTATGGGGGACAGTGATTACACCATACATTTATACTCCCCTTCACCAAGCCTACAAACAGATGTTAAATACCTTTAATAGGAGCCATAGGCTATTATATCTAGAGAACGCCACAGCAGAAAGCAGAACTCTTATCACTCTGAGGGAAGTGAAACCAATGTTTTTTTGGGACTGATACCCGAATCTTGGGGGAGCAAAACTGTTCCAATACTGGCGACTCACACTGAAGCCTAAATGTTGTTCTGCGAAGTCCGATGTTGACTGTAAGGATCTTCAGCCTAAAGCTGCCATATTCTGTCTGTATCGTGTGTTACTTAACTTCCGTTCTAACAGGTGTATTGAGTAACTCGAGAAGCTAGTTTTGGCTTACTAGCGCATTTGGAAATGTTGATTTGATGTAATGTATCTGAATGAATGTCCTTTTTTTTTTAAATGAATATATTATGTTTGTCCCTTTTTTTTCTCACAGTTGAGTAAGCTTTTAATTTCTTATGTGGTTTAAAATAAGTCTGTTCCAAATCAGTGCGTCTCGATTCATGAATCACTGTACCAGACGGGGCTAAATAGTTGATTGTGCTATGTTTATTTTGAATGGCTGACAGAGGGGGTTGCTCTGTTTATCGGAGTTTGGATTTGACACACTAAGTTCACATTTTAGTTTGTTTTATGATTTCTTTCCCAACTCATTTCAATTGACCATCCACAGGTGCAGCACTTCGGTTTGCTAAATAGTGATGGTCTGTGGGGGGCTTTGTCTGGAATGGGAATTCATATTTGTGGAGACAGTCTACATTCTGTCAATTGTGTAATTCCCCCCCTTTCTATCCATTAAAACAAAGTTATACCGGCGAGAGGGGAACCAATTTTATTATTTATTTAATTTATTATTAAAAACCGATACCGATATATCTGCCGACTGCCGATATACTGTTTTACAGCAGGGAATTGAAAGTGAAATTTTTACACACCAAAAATACCATCCAAAAGACCAATTGTCCAACAAATGTGCTTCAAATGTTGATTACTTACATTGCAAGTGTTCAGATCAGCATGAGATTCCCTTTTTTTCATCCTATTGAATATCGGTTATCGATAGAATTATTGTCCGATACCGATCTAGCTGTAAAAGGCCAATGTCGGCAAGACAATTTATAATTTGGGTTCTAGCTAAAAACACAGCACTCAATCAAGATATCAGTACTAATGAACTAGGCTATAATGAATCATAAAGAACATGGTCAGGATGAGATACTGCCATGCAGGCACCAGCCTAGGGAAGGCAGGCACTAGACAGCTCTCCAGCCGCAACCAGATTTGTATCTCTGCTCACAGGCTGTTCCTGTAAAGCTATTTCCAGATTGGTGGGTAAGGACTAACAGTTCCACCAACGTCACAGGCGCCATGGTGGGGAGTCTGGCATCAGCCACATGAATGAATATACAAATACAGAAGGTGAAGAAGCCAGAAACAAGTTGAGCTTTCCTTATACCTAAACTAGACAGGGCTAGCTAGAGATGGAGAGAGATGAGGCACAAAATACCAGTGCCAGAATGCTGTACACATGTCTGAAAACAACGCTGACATATAACCAAATGTCAATAGGCAGTGAGAGGTGTTTCTTGGTTAAGCATCGACCTTCGTAATAATCTGTTCTGTGCTGTGTGCTCAAAGCAACAGAATGTTGACTAAAGAGGTGTGCTGCACTGGAATATGGACTCCTCTGCCTAGGTTAGTCAATAGGAAAACCTCTCCCAACTTTTAACACCTTCAACATAGCTGATGACTGGCTGTCTTGTTACGGATCCTGTTCATAGAACAGGAAACAAACAAACCAGATAATTTCAAATCTGTCCTCTGTTCCTAAACCCGGGTGTGTCCATTACTTATGCAATAATGGGAATCAGATGGCATTAGGCAATGACACTGCCATTTGTGGCATATGTACACAAACAGGGTTATTGTCGAAACTGATTCGAAAATAGAAATATGGAAACAGCGTGAGCATCCACTAATTAAACAGGTGCCAAATGTTGAGTACAGTACAAGGAGAAAGCTTCTCAGCTGTGGCAACGAGGTGGATGTTGATGAGCTTGCTCAATGCAAAACATTTTTGCATCTAGAAGGAAGTTGTGAATGTTGGACTGCCTGACAACAGTTATACGTGCACAGCTACCTAGATATTTTGATGCTAGATAGCGTTACTAGGGATAGCCAGCTAACGTTAGCTAGCTAGTTAGCAAAACACAATGAGAACTTACCCCGTTCATTTCTTTGACAATAGAATGTAACTTTTCATCGTCTTCAAGCAACTCGTTTAACTGATTCATGGTGAAAGAGCTGAGTTTATCCGTGAATTCTGCCATTTCATCTATGACGGTTGTTGTCGTCTGTCGATCAGTCTGGCTACAGTTGTTTCGGCTCAAAGCGGATAAGTGTTGGGATCACAAACCGGAAATAGGGATGATTTCTGGCAAATCAGAAGGGAGTGTGTAATGTAATGGGACAATGACGTCATTAAATGTTTTTGGACTTTTGTGATTTCCACGACGTAGACTTGTTAATTAACCAGTTAAATGTAACTAAATATAATCGAAATAGTAATTTACGTATTTCTCCAAATTAAGGATTTATCATGAGAGGGCCATGAACAATAGCTAGTAATGCTGCATACTCAAAGAAAGGTTAAAGTCTCACCTTTCTGGTAAAAATAGTTATAAATTGATGATGTGTAGTCACTTCTGAGGACCCAAGCTCAAGTACACAGTACAAATATGAAAATCAGAAATATTTTATATGATATATTTATTATTCAACAAAACTGTATGAATAAGGCTTGAAATGACTATGCTTTCTAAATATAGCATAATCAACATTTAAAACGACTAACTATAAGATTTAATCTTCCTTATAACTGTAAAATACATGTTTGTATGTTTAATTTACATGCACAGGGATACTGGACTGATGGAGGAAGATATGTATAGCGGTAAGGGAACTAGGCAACAGGATATAAGATAGTCAGAGTAGCAGCAGCTTGCATGTGAGTGGGTGTGCAGGCGTGTAGAGTCAGTATAAATGTATGATCATATTATGTGTGAGTGAGCAAATTATGGAGTGAGTGTTTGTGTGTGTGTGTTGGAGTGACAGTGAGTGTGTAGGGCATTGTGAGTGTGCATAGAGACAGTGCAAATACTGAAATAAAAGGGCCATAAAGATACAAGATACAACTTGGTCCGTGTAGTTATTTTGTTAGCTATATATCAGTTGTATTGCTTGGGGATAGAAGCTGTTCAAGACCCTGTTGGTGTCAGACTTCTCTTGCCATGCGGCAGCAGAGAAAATAGTCTATGGCTTGAGTGGTTGGGGTGTTTGATGATTTTCCAGGCCTTCTTTTCACACCGCCTGTTATAGAGGTCTTGGATGGCAGGGAGCTCGGCCCCAGTGATGTACTGGGCTGTCCGCACAACCATCTGTAGTGCCATGCTATCGAGGGCGGTGCTATTGGCAAACCAAGCAGTGATGCAGCCAATCAATATGCTCTCAATGGTACAACTGTAGAACCTTTTCAGGATATAAGGGCCCATGCCAAAGCACTGTCGCACCTTCTTCACGACTGAGCGTGTGTGTTTGGACCATTTTAAGTTTTTAGTTATTTGGACACAGAGGAACTTGAAGCTGTCTATCTGCTCCTCTGCCGCCTCGTCGATGAGGATGGGGGCGTGCTCATCCTCCCCAATTTCTGTAGTCCACGATCACCTCCTTGGTCTTGCTGACACGGAGGGAGAGGTTTTTGCTCCGGCACCTCACTGCCAGGTCCCTGACCTCCTCCCCGTAGGCTGACTCATCATCACCGGTGATCAGGCCTACCCCCGTCTTGTTGTCAGCTTGATAATTCTGTTGGAGTAGTGTGTGGTCACACAGTCGTGGGTGAACAGGGAGTACAGGAGGGGACTAAGCACACACCCATGTGGGGCCCCAGTGTTAAGGGACAGCTTGGTGGAGGTGATGTTGCCTACCCTCACCACCTGGGGTTACCACCTGGGGTCGGCCTGTCAGGAAGTCCAGGATCCAACTTTTTAAAGAATTTGTATGATCTTTTCTTGTATGCTAGTTAAAAGGTTGTTATTTTTTCCTGAAAAACATGAAGTTAGGTTGTTTACATGTTAAAGGATAAATACTCCAGGATATAAGATTTCACACAAACTTTAGACATCAAGGTTTTTTAATACTATTTTATTAACATGCATTTGTATATCTTTACAATCCAAAGTAAATACACTCTGATATTAATATCTCACTTTTTCCAACGTTCATTTATACACATACATTCATAAAGGTGAATGCACTGAAAACAAAATACCTAATAAATGCAATAAACAATACATCAGTCATTTTTAAACAATTATTATCACAACACTCACGTTTCTATATTTCTACATTTTTTCTTAATTTTTATAATTGTACAGATACATTTGCAATCAAGTAATTAATATATTTTTAGTTGTTTCTTTTTTGTTGATGTACTAAATTGGTGTAATGGGCGGGGGTACTGAATATATAAAAGTTATAATTTGTCTGTCTTCTTATAATAGCTAACAGGTACCTCGAGTTAAAAGGCAATTCTTGTTAATATAAACTGGAGAGAAACTGTAGTCTTGTATAGTTTTGAGGATTGCGCAACTGGTTATATGTGTCTGTGTGTCTATGTGCTGTCAACCTACAGCAAGGTTTCGCTGCCTACAACATAGGGATGAGAGTGTGAGTTTTTGTATTGGTACTGGTCTCGTTGAGTCTTAGAAGTCAGGTAGCGGCCATTCAGAGGGCAGGGGTTAATGCTGGGGTAAAGGTTGTGACCCAGTGGGTAGAGGTCAGACTCCTTGTATTCAGACTCCATCTGGATGTCAAACTGGGAAACAGGAGGGCGTGATGACGATCCGGGGGTAAGGCTCACCTGGGAGTGGGCAGGTGAGGGGGGGGCAGATCTTCAGGTGCAGAGTGATTCTGAGGGAGGAACAGTCAGGTGGAACAGCCCAGGTTACACACACACATGCACTCTCACGAGCACAGACAATCAGTCTCGTGAGCACAAACAAACATAGTTTCACACTTCTCAACCATACTCCCTGAACAGCAATGCAGACAAGAATGTGTTAACTGACAAGAGCAAGAGCAAGAGCACACATTACTACAAAGGGGAAAACAGACACACATGCACGAACAGGTGCGTGCATACAGACACACACACACACAGAGCTGGAGAAGAAGGTTATGGGGTAGTTAGAAAGGTTTGGAGGAGGATGTGAGTTTGAACGGTGACAAAAAGCAAACGGATTGTTTTGGGGGGGTGAGGCGAGGTGAAACTGGGTGAGACAGGTCTCCCAGACAGACAGAAGCTCCAAACGGTGTTAGAAGATACAATACATCACAGGGTTATCTGGAGGATGAAGAACACTCTGTATGGGTAGGAAGTTTTGTTCTGTATTTTGAAAAGAAACAACGAAAAGTTCCATGATTTTTAACAGACTATACCTACTGTACTGCAGCAGGTTCATGACCAATATGTACCGGTAATCAAATACCTATTTCAGTATTTCTCAGACAAACATTAATTGTCCCAGACTAACACATGGGTCCAGCATTCACTTGTCTTGAGAGAGCAGTGGCTGACAAAACCAGCTGGGACCGACAAGGGAGAGGATGACTGACCCATTGTAGATCAGAGAAGTCTTAACATTTAAAAATATAACATTTGTAAATGATCAGGTCTGAATAGTGTCTCCAATGAACCCTTGACAACCACCGTCCCTCAGATGTCAGAATAACATTGCATCATAATATTGTATTTATGCCTACCGAGTGGCAAGCAGTCTAAGGCACTGCATCGCAGTGCTTGAAGCGTCACTACAGACCCGGGTTTGATCCCAGGCTGTGCCACAACCGGCTGTGTACAGGAGTCCTATACGGCGGTGCACAATTGGCCCAGCATCGTCCGGGTTAGGGGAGGGTTTGACCGGAGGGCTTTACATGGCTCATCTAGCGACTCCTTGTGGCGGGCCGGGTGCCTGCAGGCTGACCCCGGTAGTCAGTTTAACAATGTTTCCTCTGACACATTGGTGCAGCTGGCTTCCGGGTTAAGCGGGCGGGTGTTCAGAAGCGCGGTTTGGCGGGTCATGTTTCGGAGGATGCATGACTCGACCTTCGCCTCTACCAAGCCCATTGGGGAGTTTCAGTGATGAGACAAGATCGTAATTGGTTCGCAATTGGATATCACGAAATTGGGGAGAAAAAGTGAAGTATATATATTTTTTCAATAATAATAATATTGTATTACTATAACATTAGAACTCTTCCTTCGCCAACTGTGCCTTCAGAGTAGTCTTTACATTAGTACAACAGAGGTTGCTGCCACAAACCACACAGCGCACGGTGAATAAATAACACATGGAAGACATCATGAAAACAAACAAACACACAAAAACGTCTTCTGCATTGCTTTCAGGTGCATGGGCTGTGGTATTAGAACAACTGTCAGTCTGCCCTCACAAACACATCTACAGTAGGGCCAAAGTATAGCAGAGAAAAACATTACACACACAACATCCAGTGGCTTTGAGTAGGTGCTGGAGCTCAGAGAATGTGTTGAGCGAAAAGAAGACTCAGTCCACACACTGCGATTTATGCTCCAACAGCTTCGGATAGTAGACTTAAGGTTCAGAATGGCATGTGATCCATGTGTCTGGGTATGTCTACCAGACACTACAGTGATTTGTACAATATTTAAGAGTAGAGGTGTTGCACAACACACTTATAATACAACGGCAGGCAGACTAACTAACTACTATCCAACTGAATCTAATAGACACATGTTTACATGTTAAATATCACATCATATCTACAGTTTATGGCATATTTGTATATATTTATATGAAATTCAATGTGTATAAAGTATTTAGGTGACAACAGTGCTAAATAATTCTAATAGTAATTGGAACTTTGCTAAATAGTTCATAGCATGTGTCAGTAATTGTACAGAAGGGGAAGGGAAAGGGGGATACCTAGTCAGTTGTACAACTGAATGAATTCTACTGAAATGTGTCAACATAGTACGTGTGTGTGTGTGTGTGTGTGTGTGTGTGTGTGTGTGTGTGTGTGTGTGTGTGTGTGTGTGTGTGTGTGTGTGTGTGTGTGTGTGTGTGTGTGTGTGTGTGTGTGTGTGTGTGTGTGTGTGTGTGTGTGTGTGTGTGTGTGTGTGTGCGTGTGTGCGTGCGTGTGTGCGTGTGTGTGTCAGTAGTCGTAGTTGTGGTCCTGCTGGCAGTGTACTCCCCAGTCGGTGTGTGTGATGGCAGGTTGTATCAGGTCACTGTAGGGGACGTGCAGTTTGAGCACACAGTACCTGCGGTCCAGCTCACTGTCATCAGGATTCACACTAGAGTAAACGTTCTTCTCCTGTACACACACACACACGTACACAAGCAAACACATGCACATATGCATACACACACACACATGCACACACGCACATGCGCACACGCACACACACACAGAGATAGGAGGGGTTGAATGGCAGAGTGAAGAATCGGGTGAGGTAGGAGAGAAGGAAGACAAAAAAAGAATAAAACCTTCAGTCTCACAACATCATAACATACAGTTGAAGTCTGCATTTTACATACACCTTAGCCAAATACATTTAAACTCAGTTTTTCACAATTGCTGACATTTAATCCAAGTACAAATTCCCTGTCTTAGGTCAGTTAGGATCACCACTTTATCTTAAGAATGTGAAATGTCAGAATAATAAGTAGAGAGAATCACATTCCCAGTGGGTCCGAAGTTTACATACACTCAAGTAGTATTTGGTAGCATTGCCTTAAATGGTTTAATTTAGGTCAAACATTTCGGGTAGCCTTTCACAAGCTTTCCACAATAAGTTGGGTGAATTATGGCCCATTCCTCTTGACAGAGCTGGTGTAACTGAGTTAGGTTTGTAGGCCTCCATGCTCGCACGCGCTTTTTCAGTTCTGCCCACAAGTTTTCTATAGGATTTAGGTCAGGGCTTTGTGATGGCCACTCCAATACCTTGACTTTGTTGTCCTTAAGACATTTTGCCACAACTTTGGAAGTATGCTTAGGGTCATTGTCCATTTGGAAGACCCATTTGCGACCAAGCTTTAACTTCTTGGCTGATGTCTTGAGATGTTGCTTCAATATATCCACATAATTGTCCTTCCTCATGATGCAATCTTTTTTTGTGAAGTGTACCAGTCCCTCCTGCAGCAAAGCACCCCCACAACATGATGCTGCCACCCCCGTGCTTCACGGTTGGGATGGTGTTCTTCGGCTTGCAAGCCTCCCCCTTTTTCCTCCGAACATAACGATGGTCATTATGGCCAAACAGTTCTATTTTTGTTTCATCAGACCGGAGGACATTTCTCCAAAAAGTATGATTTTTGTCCCCCATATGCAGTTGCAAACCGTAGTCTGGCTTTTTTATGGTGGTTTTGGAGCAGTGGCTTCTTCCTTGCTGAGCGGCCTTTCAGGTTATGTCGATATAGGACTCATTTTACTGTAGATATAGATACTTTTGTACCTGTTTCCTCCAGCATCTTCGCAAGGTCCTTTGCTGTTGTTCTGGGATTGATTTGCACTTTTCGCACCAAAGTACGTTCATCATTAGGAGACAGAACGAGTCTCCTTCCTGAGCGGTATGACGGCTGCGTGGTCCCATGGTGTTTATACTTGCGTACTATTGTTTGTACAGGTGAATGTTGTACCTTCAGGCATTTGGAAATTGCTCCCAAGGATGAACCAGACTTGTGGAGGTCTACAATGTTTTTTCTGAGGTCTTGGCTGATTTCTTTAGATTTTTCCATGATGTCAAGCAAAGAGGCACTGAGTTTGAAGGTAGGCCTTGAAATAAATCCACAGGTAACGCTCCAATTGACTCAAATTATGCCAATTAGCCTATCAGAAGCTTCTAAAGCCATGACATAATTTTCTGGAATTTTCCAAGCTGTTTAAAGGCACAGTCAACTTACAGTGAGGGAAAAAAGTATTTGATCCCCTGCTGATTTTGTACGTTTGCCACTGACAAAGAAATGATCAGTCTATAATTTTAATGGTAGGTTTATTTGAACAGTGAGAGACAGAATAACAACAGAAAAATCCAGAAAAACGCATGTGAAAAATGTTATAAATTGATTTGCATTTTAATGAGGGAAATAAGTATTTGACCCCTCTGCAAAACATAACTATTTGGTGGAAAAACCCTTGTTGGCAATCACAGAGGTCAGACGTTTCTTGTAATTGGCCACCAGGTTTGCACACATCTCAGGAGGGATTTTGTCCCACTCCTCTTTGCAGATCTTCTCCAAGTCATTAAGGTTTCGAGGCTGATGTTTGGCAACTCGAACCTTCAGCTCCCTCCACAGATTTTCTATGGGATTAAGGTCTGGAGACTGGCTAGGCCACTCCAGGACCTTAATGTGCTTCTTCTTGAGCCACTCCGTTGTTGCCTTGGCCGTGTGTTTTGGGCCATTGTCATGCTGGAATACCCATCCATGACCCATTTTCAATGCCCTGGCTGAGGGAAGGAGGTTCTCACCCAAGATTTGACGGTACATGGCCCCGTCCATCGTCCCTTTGATGCGGTGAAGTTGTCCTGTCCCCTTAGCAGAAAAACACCCCCAAAGCATAATGTTTCCACCTCCATGTTTGACGGTGGGGATGGTGTTCTTGGGGTCATAGGCAGCATTCCTCCTCCTCCAAACACGGCGGGTTGAGTTGATGCCAAAGAGCTCCATTTTGGTCTCACCTGACCACAACACTTACACCCAGTTGTCCTCTGAATCATTCAGATGTTCATTGGCAAACTTCAGACGAGCATGTATATGTGCTTTCTTGAGCAGGGGGACCTTGCGGGCGCTGCAGGATTTCAGTCCTTCACGGCGTAGTGTGTTACCAATTGTTTCCTTGGTGACTATGGTCCCAGCTGCCTTGAGATCATTGACAAGATCCTCCCGTGTAGTTCTGGGCTGATTCCTCATGGTTCTCATGATCATTGCAACTCCACGAGGTGAGATCTTGCATGGAGCCCCAGGCCGAGAGAGATTGACAGTTCTTTTGTGTTTCTTCCATTTGCGAATAATCGCACCGTTGTCACCTTCTCACCAAGCTGCTTGGCGATGGTCTTGTAGCCCATTCCAGCCTTGTGTAGGTCTACAATCTTGTCCCTGACATGTCCCTGACATCCTTGGAGAGCTCTTTGGCCTCATTGAGTCATGACAAAAATACAGTAAATCAGTCAAACCAAGCCTATAGTGGCGAGGCGTTCCATGTCGGGGTTGAGAGGGTCCCACTTTGGGGCCATGGTGGAGAGTTTGGAATCTGATTGATTGATTGCTTCTGTGGACAGGTGTCTTTTATACAGGTAACAAGCTGAGATTAGGAGCACTCCCTTTAAGAGTGTGCTCCTAATCTCAGCTCGTTACCGGTATAAAAGACACCTGGGAGCCAGAAATCTTTCTGATTTAAAGGGGGTCAAATACTTATTTCCCTCATTAAAATGCAAATCAATTTATAACATTTTTCATAAGCATTTTTCTGAATATTTTTGTTGTTATTCTGTCTCTCACTGTTCAAATAAACCTACCATTAAAATTATAGACTGATCATTTCTTTGTCAGTGGGCAAACGTACAAAATCAGCAGGGGATCAAATACTTTTTCCCTCACTGTAGTGTATGTAAACTTCTGACCCACTGGAATTATGATACAGTGAATTATAGGTGAAATAATCTGTCTGTAAACAATTGTTGGAAAAATTACTTGTGTCATGCACAAAGTAGATGTTCTAACCAACTTGCCAAAACTTTAGTTTGTTAATAAGAAATTTGTGGAGTGGTTGAAAAACTAGTTCTAATGACTTCAACCTAAGTGTATGTAAACTTCCGACTTCAACTGTACGTCTAGCTGCTCCATCTGTCGCACAACAATGACATCACAGTAATACAAACAACAGTTCTCACTCCTTTGGTCAATCTCAAAAGAGAGGTTTACTCACAGTCAGAGACGGGGGGGGCTGGGTGGGTGGGGTTACAGAGGGGTCAGGGTCTTTAGGCAGGTCTATGGTGTCCATGGGTATCTTCACTGGAGGAGGGAGGGGAGTCTTGGGCTGAGTGACAGAGGGGGGAACCGGGGGGAACCAATCAGCATGCAGGAAGAACCATCAGGGGAGTTGCTCAACAGAGGCGTGAGGGATGATGCCCCAAATATACGCGGGCATGAACGCACACGCTCACACAATCTGCATGCTAAAATCGGAAGCAAAACTTCACAATCATAAAATCAAATCAAAGTTTATTCATTATATGCACAGGATACAGCGTAAACAGTAAACGGTGCAATCAAATGCTTACATACTACACAGAGAGGATTGAACCATGCAGGTGAAAGTTGGAAGGAGAAAGACATAAAGACAGACAGACATCGAGGCAGACAGACGTCGAGACAGACAGACTTTGAGACAGACTTTGAGACAGACTTTGAGACAGACTATGAGACAGACTATGAGACAGACTATGAGACAGACTATGAGACAGACAGTAGTAAGTGTTATACAGTGCCTTTTCAGCAACACTGTAGGACAGAGAAAGGAGAAAGGAGAAACATATTAGTCAGAGATAACACACTCAACACAACAGATGGAGCCAGTCCTACACACCACAACACACTCCCGCTGTCAGGCTGGCACTGTGTGTGTGTGTTTCTGCTAGTCCTCGTCTCTTACCTCCTCGTCGCTCTCCGTCTCTGCTGCTGCTTTGGTCTTTTTGTTGTCTTTCTTTTTCTTCCCCCCTTTCACCTTCTTCTTGTCTTTCTCCGGCAGGATGTCGTCCAACCAGGCCAGGTCGTGTTGAGAGAACATCAGGTCCATCATCTTACGCACCACCATCAGACCCAGGATCTACACACAGAGGTTATCCCCGTCAGTCGATGCAACACACACACACACACAGACACACAAACACACACAGCTCTCACCATGACAGGGAAGATGATGGCGGCGACAGTAGACTTGAGGATCCAGAGGACAGCCAGACAGATGATCTGGACCAGGGTGAACAGGTGAACCCTCCTCAGAGGAACATGACGCAGGAAGGAGAAGTCTGGCTGGTGCTTGGCTGGCATCAGGTACAGCTTTATACGTTCCCAGAACTAGGAAGGAAGGAGGAGGAGGGTGAGTAAACACACACACACACACACACACACACACACACACACACACGTGAAATGTACCTGTATTCCAGCAAGTGAGGCCACTCCCATGTAAAGGAAGACACCGTAGAGAACAGGCATAGGGATGTACTGGGGGAACACAATATACCAGTTAACACAATCCTCCACAACACCACCCACTGCATGTGACGAGGAGGCCCATTCTCTCACTGACTCACCTGAAGGACAGGAGCCAGGAAGATGGAGACTCCATTTAGGACAAACACCAGAATACCCGTCAACCTCTGTTCCCTGTACCACACACAAACACACAGACACACACACACACATTTAGATTTGACATTTTAGTCGTTTAGCAGATGCTCTTATCCAGAGCGACTTACAGTTAGGCATTCATCTGAAGATACACTATATATACAAAAGTATGTCAGTTTGTCAAATTTCTTCCCTGCTAGAGCTTTTGAAGTGGAAATGCCTAGGAGCAACAACCGCGAAGTGGTAGGCCACACAATGTCACAGAATGGGACCACCGAGTGCTGAAGCGTGTATAGCGCATAAAAATCATCTGTGCTCGGTTGAAACACTCACTACCGAGTTCCAAACTGCCTCTGGAAGCAACGTCAGCAAAATAACTGTTCATCAGGAGCTTCATGAATTGGGTTTCCATGGCCGAGTAGCCGCACACAAGCCAAAGATCACTTTGCGCAATACCAAGTGTCGGCTGGAGTGGTGTAAAGCTCGCCATCATTGGACTCTGGAGCAGTGGAAACTATGTGGCACTATGCATTGTGGCAGGTGGCGTTCTCCTGGCATTCGCCAATCCCAGATTTGTCCGTCAGACTGCCAGATGGTGAAGCATGATTCATCACTCCAAAGAACGTGTTCCACCACTCCAGAGTCCAATGTTGGCAGGCTTTACACCACTCCAGCCGACGCTTGGCATTGTGAAAGGATAATGGGTCCTACGAAAGTTTAGTTTTCGTCCATTTTCGCTCCGCTGCCCTCAGCCCTCTTCTGTAAGCTCAGGGCATGATGGGAGGGCCAAGCCGGCCGGGAGGAAAGGGGACAGTGCAAGTCATAGAATGCGGAAAGGGAGAAGAGTAGGGTCGAAGAGGCAGAATCAGGAGACAGGAGGGAGAAGGATTTAGCAGAAGGGAGAAATAATAGGATAGAAGAGAAGAGAGTAGTGTGAGAGAGAAAGCAAAGATTGCGATGGCGCATGACCATCTGGGCAGTGGTGGAAAAAGTATCCAATTGTCATACTTAAGTAAAAGTAAAGATACCTTAATAGAAAATGACTAGTAAAAGGGAATGCTACTTGGGTAAAAGTCTAAAAGTATTTGGTTTTAAATTAAATGAACTATCAAAAGTAAATATAATTGCTAAAATATACTAAGTATCAAAAGTAAAAGTATAAATCATTTAAAAATCATTTTATTAAGAAAGCCAGATGACAGGAACAGCATCAAAAACACAGGAAACAAAGACAAAAGACAATCAATGCAGCAGCGGGGAACAGAGCTGGGGAACTGACAAATATAGGGAAGGTAATAACAGGTGATAAGTGAGTCCAATATCGCTGATGCGCGTGACGAGGGAAGGCAGGTGTGCGTAATGGATAGCAGAAGTGTGTGATGCAGGGCAGCCTGGCGCCCTCAAGTGCCAGGGGAAAGTGTTGGAGCAGACTTGACAGTACCCTCCCTCTAGGGGCGCCACTCAGGGTCCACCTGGGCGAACCGTCCGAGACATGGGCGCTGGGCAAGCCGGTCGGGGCGAGGGAGCCAAACGAACCTGCAGGAGCGTGAGAGCCTGGCGAGCCGGCTGAGGCATGGAAGCCAGACAATCCGGCTGAGGCAAGACGCCTGTCGATCCCACTGCAGCGAGGGAGGCGTGATGCAGGGAAGAGCGGGAGCAGACGTGACAGTACCCCTCCCCTCCTGGGGGCGAACCAGCTGAGACATGGGCGCTGGGCAAGCCGGTTGGGGCGTGGGAGCCTGACGATCCGGCTGAGGCAAGATGCATGTCGATCCCGCAGCAGAGTGGGAGCCTGATGATCCGGTGGAGCGTGACGTGGGATGGGAAGCCGCCGAGCCAACCGAGGCAAGGAAACCTCTCGAGCCAGCCAGGGCGTGGAAGCCCGACGGGCTGGCTTAGGCACCCCCGGTTCCATCGGTGGCGGACATCACCAAAAAAACCAAAAACAAAACTCCTGGACCGGCTGGGCGAACAAGAACTGACGATCCGGCTGAGGCCCAACGTGGGATGGGCGCCATCCGAGCCAACCGGGGCAAGGAAACCTCTCGAGCCAGCTAGGGCGTGGAAGCCCAACGAGCTGGCTAGGCACCCCCGGTTCTTTCGGCGGTGACCCAGAGCCGATGTCACCATACCAACCGGAACGCCAGTACTCCCCAATGCTTCTTCGTATGATGGCTGCTGCATTCTGTCACATGGAATGACGCTGGAGAGACGAAGCAGGTATGAGGAGTCAAACATTTAATAAATAACGGACATGGCACGAGACAGGAGCAGTGTCAAAACCACGGGAAACACACACAGCCTACAAGGAGAAGACCAACAGGTGTAGAAAACACACACAGCCTACAAGGAGAGGACCGTTAGGCGAAGAAAAGACACATAGCCTACAAGGAGAAGACCAACAGGTGTATAAAACACACACAGCCTACAAGGAGAGGACCAACAGGTGTAGAAAACACACACAGCCTACAAGGAGAGGACCAACAGGTGTAGAAAACACACACAGCCTACAAGGAGAGGACCAACAGGTGTAGAAAACACACACAGTTGCTAAAACTACTAAAATAGCAACATGAGATCATCAGAAAATAACTAGACAATATAAGTGAGAGAGTGGTGTGAGAGAGTGGTGTGGGAGAGTGGTGTGAGAGAGTGGTGTGGAGCCTTTCCTTACTCCAATAACTTGTCAGAACAACTCGGTAGAACAACACAGTAGAACAACTTGGTAGAATAACTCGGTAGAACAACACAGTAGAACAACTTGGTTGAACAACTCGGTAGAATAACTCGGTAGAACAATTTGGTAGAATAACTCGGTAGAACGACTCGGCAGAACGACTCGGCAGAATAACTCGGTAGAATCGTCTTTTGTTACACACACACTCACTCACTCACTCACACTAACCCCTAACCCCTCCCCCAACCTCTCCTTACCTGACTCCCAGGAACTGGGGCTGCTCTCCTGGGGCGCTGGACTCACTCTCCATCTTCAGAGAGTCGATGTGGGCGATGGAGATGACAGTGGCAGCCACGTACCAGGGCAGGCCCAGGAAGGAACACACTGCCATCAGAATACCCACCCAGAACAGGTCAAGATGGTACCCACAACCTTTCTGTTGGAAGGGGAGAGAAATGGTTGTGTTTAGACTGACATTATGTTAATATATATTTTTGGAAGACTTGGTGAGCTACAGGCCTAAGTAAGTAAGTATGTTTCTGTGTTCTGTTGTGTTATAAATGCGGTCATACTGTACCTTGAGTTTGTTCTCTTTGCGGTTGACGATGACAGCGCTGATCTGTTGGTCCATGAAGATGAGGATGGTGACCAGGAGAGCAGGGAGGGCGCTGGCCACGTACACCCACCACGGGTTCTTACCAAACGGCATCACCAACCAGCCACGGTCTGGACGCGTCGGCTACAACACACACACACACACACACACACACACACACACACACACACACACACACACACACACACACACACACACACACACACACACACACACACACACACACACACACACACACACACACACGTTTATTTAACCATTTATTCACCCTGCAAGCTCATCACTAAAGTCAGGACCCTGGGACTGAACAACTCCTATGCAACTGTGTCCTGGACTTCCTGATGGGCCACCCCCAACACATCCACCACGCTGACCATCAACAGGGGTGTGTGCCTAAAATATTTGTCATGGGCCCCAAGATTCTCAAAAAGTTCTACAGCTGCATCACTGGGGCTGAGCTCCCTGCCATGTTATTTTGACTTATTATTGTTATTCGATATTCACTATGTATTCCTCGTGTCACTATTTATATTTTTTAAAACATTCTTTATCTTTAATTGTTGGAAAAGGACCCGTAAGTAAGCATTTTATTGTCAGTCTACATCTGTTGTTTACGAAGCATGTGCCAATTCAAATGGGATTTGATTTGATTTGAGTCACAATGAGACACGGTTGTCTTTTTTAACTGAGCCCTGTGTGGTGCTAAACACATGCACATTTATCATGCAGTTTACACAGTCAAATCAAAACTACATGCGTCACTAAATCCAACAAAAAGACACATGCAACTCACACACATACACCTCCAAACACAGATTGAATTACAGAATGCATGCATCTGTGAATCACACAAACACATATGGGGTAATGGTTAGAAATACCTTAAACTCCGTGGGTACGATTAGTTTGGGTGTGTCCAGCCCTACAAGCATATCCAGACCCACAAACGTCATGATTGACATGAAGATGGAGAAATCACTGATCAGCTTCCTCAGCTAGGCCCACCCACACACACAGACAGACAAGAAACAAACAAGGAAACAGACAGACAGACAGAGGGGTGGTAGAGATGGAGAGAAAAAGGTACAAAACAAATACACAGCCAGGAGAGAGAATGAAAATCCAACAGAGAAGAACGTGTCAGTATGTTAATGTCTCAATATCAGTCAGTTTTATTCCTAATCATTTCAGGAAGAAGGAAGAGATAAAGAGGGAGAGAAATAGGAAAAACGAGAGAGAGGGAGAGATGGAGTGAGGGATGAGGGGACGAGAGGACCTTGATTTCAGTGGGCACGTGCAGTTTGGGCGTCTCCAGCCCTAACAGGTAGTCTATCCCACAGAACACCAGGATTGAGATGATGATCGAGAAATCACCCATCAGGGAGCGGCACTGGACAGGAAGAGGCGGGGCATGGACAGGAAGAACAGGGTGGGGGGGGAGTTGGCAGCCAAGAAAAGGGAAAAGGTTAAGTTTAAACTACCGACCCATTACTCAAAAACATAAAGGTCCCCCTGTGTCCTCTGTCCCCTGTGTCCTCTGTCCCCTATGTCCCGTTTCCCCATGTCCCCTATGTACCCCTGTGTCCCCTGTGTCCTCTGTCCCCATGTCCCATGTACCCCTGTGTACTGTGTCCTCTGTCCCCTATGTCCCCGTTTCCCCATGTCCCATATGTACCCCTGTGTCCCCTGTGTTCTCTGTGTCCTCTGTCCCCTGTGTCCTCTGTCCCCTATGTCCCCGTTTCCCCATGTCCCCTATGTACCCCTGTGTCTTCTGTCCCCCTGTGTCCTCTGTCTCGTATGCCTCCTGTGTCCTCTGTCCCCCTATGTCCTCTGTCCCCTATGTCATCTGTCCCCTATGTCCCCCTGTGTCCTCTGCCCCTATGTCCCCTGTGTCCTCTGTCCCCTGTGTCCCCCTATGTCCCCTGTGTCCTCTGTCCCCTATGTCCCCCATGTCCTCTGTCCCCTGTGTCCTCTGTCCCCTGTGTCCCGTTTCCCCATGTCCCCTATGTACCCCTGTGTCCTCTGTCCCCTATGTCCCCATTTCCCCATGTCCCATGTCCCCTATGTACCCCTGTGTCCCCTGTGTCCTCTGTCCCCTATGTCCCATGTCCCATGTCCCCCTGTGTACTGTGTCCTCTGTCCCCTATGTCCCCGTTTCCCCATGTCCCATATGTACCCGTGTCCCCTGTGTTCTGTGTCCTCTGTCCCCTGTGTCCTCTGTCCCCTATGTCCCCGCTTCCCCATGTCCCCTATGTACCCCTGTGTCCCCTGTGTCCTCTGTCCCCTATGTCCCCATTTCCCCATGTCCCATGTCCCCTATGTACCCCTGTGTCCTCTGTCCCCTATGTCCCATGTCCCATGTCCCCCTGTGTACTGTGTCCTCTGTCCCCTATGTCCCCGTTTCCCCATGTCCCATATGTACCCCTGTGTCCCCTGTGTTCTCTGTGTCTTCTGTCCCCTGTGTCCTATGTCCCCGCTTCCCCATGTCCCCTATGTACCCCTGTGTCTTCTGTCCCCCTATGTCCTCTGTCCCCTATGTCATCTGTCCCCTATGTCCCCCTGTGTCCTCTGCCCCTATGTCCCCTGTGTCCTCTGTCCCCTATGTCCCCTGTGTCCCCCTATGTCCCCTGTGTCCTCTGTCCCCTATGTCCCCCATGTCCTCTGTCCCCTGCATCCCATGTCTCATGTTCTATGTCCCTCTGTATCTCACCTTGGTGGGGAAGTAGCGGCTGGTCTTGAACTTTTTGAGGGAGACGGTCATGGAGTAGGTCCCGAAGAACAGGATGAAGGACATGAGGGCCAGGTCAGGGACGTACTTACAGGTGTTCCCCAACAGGGCGCCGCCATACTTCACACACTCCTTTTTACTCAGCTGACTCCAGTCCAGACCTGTTATGTTATACTACAGAGACAGAGGGAGGGAGGATGGAGAGAATAGAGAGATAGAGAGAGTAGAGCAACAAGGGAAGAGAGAATACAGAGTAGTGCGGACATGGAAGTGGACAGACAACACAGGGCTGCTGGTGTAGAGACCTGCCACTAAGTCTTGTGACTATGGTAAGTCCTACTATGTTAAGTCTATTTGGACCACATGCAGACTGTCCCTGTAGACTGTTAGTTCCCAAGCCACTTACCAAATCAGTCATGTTATCGTCCGCAAGTGGAACTGAAACATTCAAACCCATTTCAGCGGCTGTTAGAGAAAGAGAGACAGGGATAGAGAGACGTCAGGTGCCCCAGCTAGATTTAATGATGCCAGTTTCATGGTGACATGACAGGTTTGTAGCATGCTGTAGCTGTAGAGGTATACTCACTCAGATAGCAGCCAGCGAGAGATAGATAGAGCGGCAGAAACAGAGAGAGAGAGAGAGACAGACAGACAGACCGACCGACAGAGAGAGACAGAGAGACAGAGAGAGAGGCAGAAACAGACAGCACACACATCAATTACAGTAGTTAGGAAAGAGAACACAGACAGTAGTTTATACACTTCCCAAATTATACGACTGTCAAGGATGTGCACTCCCTAAACTGTCCTGCAGATGGCAATAGTACACTTCATGTGTGATGTCTAGTAAAGCTCCCGAAGGAGGAGGGAGAGGAGGATCAGTAGAAGGAGGAGGGAGAGGAAGAATAGTAGAAGGAGGAGGAAGAGGAAGAGAAGGAGGAGAAAGGGGGGGAGAGGAGGAGAAGGAGGAAGGAGAGGGAGAGAAGGAGAAGGGGTAGAGAGAGGAGGAGGGAGAGGAAGAGCAGTAGAAGAAGGAGGGAGAGGAGGAAGAGTAGAGGAGGAGAAGGAGGAGGGAGAGGGAGAGGAGGAGGAGAGAGAGGAGGAAGGAGAGGAAGAGCAGTAGAAGGAGGAGGGAGAGTAAAAAGGGTAGAAGGTAGAGGGAGAGGAGGAGAAGGAAGAGGGAGAGGAGGAGAAAGGCTCACCCTGGTCTGGTGCGATACATTCACACTTGTATGTGGTAACGTAGTCAGGCTTGAAGCCACGGTTGATAGGGTAGTACTTGAAGGATCCCACCTGTAGTAACACATTATATAGACAGTTAAGACACTGTGTATGTGTGTGTGCGTGTGTGTGTGTGTGTGTGTGTGTGTAACCCCACCATCTTCTTAATGGCGTCAGAGATGAAGATGAAGGAGATGAGGCTGGAGAAGCCCTCCTCTGTGAAGCGTGTGATGTATTTGATGATGTAACTGGCGTCCGTGGCGACCAGGATCAGACACTGCAGACAGGAGTGGAGACCAATCCACAGACGCAGCTCCATATAGTCTATAGTGTTAGACCTGGGACACAGATGCACACACACCAGTCAGTATCAGAAGAAAGGAACTAAGTTAAGTAACCTTAAAGGTCCTCAATGATATCACCATTGCCCTTGATTCTAAGCAATATTGTGCTGCTAGTTTTATTGACTTGGACAAAGCTTTTGATACGGTAAACCATTCCATTCTTGTGGGCCAGCTAAGGAGTATTGGTGTCTCTGAGGGGTCTTTGGGCTGGTTTGTTAACTACCTCTCTCAGAGTCAGAAAATCTGCGTCTCAGCTGCTGCCTGTCACCAAGGGAGTACCCCAAGGCTCGATCCTAGGCCCCACGCTTCTCAATTTATATCAACAACATAGCTCAGGCAGGAGGAAGCTCTCTCATCCATTTATATGCAGAAGATACAGTCTTACACTCAACTGGCCCCTCCACGGAATTTGTGTTAAATGCTCTACAACAAAGCTTTCTTAGTGTCCAAAAAGCTTTCTCTGCCCTTAACTTTGTTCTGAACACCTCCAAAACGAAAGTCATGTGGTTTGGTAAAAATAATGCCCGTCCTCCCACAGGTGTTGTTACTACCTCTGAGGGTTTAGAGCTTGAGGTAGTCACCTCATACAAGTACTTGGGAGTATGGCTAGATGGTACACTGCCCTTCTCTCAGCACATATCAAAGCTGCAGGCTAAAGTTAAATCTAGACTTGGTTTCCTCTATCGTAATCGCTCCTCTTTTACCTCAGCTGCCAAACTAACCCTGATTCAGATGACCATCCTACCCATGCTAGGCATATAAGGCATAATTTATAGACCTGCAGGTAAGGGTGCTCTCGAGCTGCTAGATGTTCTTTATCATTCGGGCATCAGATTTTCCACCAATGTTCCTTATAGGACACATCAATGCACTCTATACGCCTCTGTAAATGGGTCATCTATGTATACCTGTCTCTTATAAAACAAATCTGAGATATCTACTGCAGCTCTCATCCTCCACATACAACACCCGTTCTGCCAGTCACATTCTGTTAAAGGTCCCCAAAGCACACACATCCCTGGGTTGCACTGGCGGTTCTGGGGGGGGGCCAGGGGGGGCCAGTGCCCCTGTGACAACAATTTTGGACCCCCTTGTGGCCCCCCTAAATGTGGAGTATGAAATAATTTTTGCATAACTAATTTTTGCTATCGTTCTTTTTTTACATCCGTTATTAGACAGTGGCAACGCGGAACACTAATTAAACCCACACATTTACTAGAGGGACATGGTCTTTTGTCTACTAATGCCTGCAATGAAGTGAAGAAAACGATATGACAACAATAACGTCTAATGTAACTGGCCCCTCTAACAGTACAACTGGCCCCAGCTTGGCCCCCCCAGTTGAAAGGGTCTAGAACCTCCACTGCTGGGTTGCTCCTCTTTTCAGTTCGCTACAGCTAGCAACTGGAACGAGCAGCAACAAACACTCATACTGGACAGTTTAATCTCAATCTCTTCATTCAAAGACTCAATCATGGACACTCTTACTGACAGTTGTGGCTGCTTTGTATGATGTATTGTTGTCTTTACCTTCTTTCCCTTTGTGCTGTTGTCTATGCCCAATAATGTTTGTACCATGTTTTGTGCTGCTACAATGTTGTGTTGCTACCATGTTGTTGTTATGTTGTGTTGCTACCATGCGGTGTTGTCATGTGTTGCTGCCTTGCTATGTTGTTGTCTTAGGTCTCTCTTTATGTAGTGTTGTGTTGTCTCTCTTGTTGTAATGTGTGTTTTGTCCTATATTTATATTGTATTTATTTTTTGTTTTTAATCCCAGGCCCCGTCCCCAGAGGAAGCCTTTTGCCTTTGGTAGGCTGTCACTGTAAATAAGAATTTGTTCTTAGCTGACTTGCCTAGTTAATAAAGGTTAAATAAAATTAATTAATTAATTAAAAGTGCATGAAACAAGTATCTGACAGATACAGTGTCTGTGTGTGTGTGTGTGTGTGTGTGTGTGCGCGTGCGTGCACGAATGGCTCACTTGCAGAACTCGTAGAGCAGTTTCTCAAAGATGAGGATGGGTCCAGTGGAACTGAGGATGATGAGAGGTTGACCACCTAACAGACAGAACACTGTTCCTGCTAATGCTGTACCTAGGAAACTCTCCATCACACCCTGCCACAAAGAGAGAGAGAGAGGGGGAGAAAGGGGGAGAAAGGGGGAAGGGGAGGGAGAGAGAGCTTAGACAGATGCTTGCGTAGGAGTTAAGACAGGTGTGTGTGTATGTGTGTGTACTTGGTAGTTGTCTGTGGCGTCCCCCAGCAGGCCTCCGAAAGTGATGGCGTTGGTGATGCAGCCCAGGTAGATGAACAGCACAGCCGAGATGGACTGGATGTGGAATCCCTGGGAGAAATCACTAAGGATCCACGGAACCTTCCTCTTAATGTCCAGCCACAGGCCTCCACAGAACCTGGGGAACGCACACAGAGGTGACTCCATCCACTCTCATTGACTCTGAAAGCAGCCTGAAAGCAGGCTGGAGTCAGGGTTGGAGTCCCCTTGAGGGATAGCCTAATGATAGCCTAAATAAGTTGTATGAAAGGTAGGGTCAGCAAAATTGCATCGCCACGAGCAGCACCGCTGCTGTTGTTATAAATGCACTGGCATAAGTGGACGCACGTGTCATTTCGGAAACGTAAAAAATAAAAACTTTATATCGCCTGTTGTTCACACGCGTATCTGCCTTCTTATTGGCAGTTCTCCAAGTTCTCCCAGTTCTCCCATCGCTCCCAGTTCTCCCAGTTCTCCCAGTTCTCCCAGTTCTCCCATACCTGCCAGTGAATTGCAGTTCCTCTCCCAGCTCGTGGGGGGCGGGCATCTCCTCTTCCTCTCCTCCTCCTGCCCCCCCGATTGTCCCGTTTACCTGGCCCAGCTCATTCAGGTTCAGCACAGACTTCCTGTTGGGGGTTGGAGGGGGGAGGTGGAGAGGTAGCACATTTTGGTTGTGGTGGGAGGGGAAGGGGGAAGAGATCCCTGACCCAGTCCAAACACAATCACTTCTCCTTCTTCCACTTCCTTCCCTCCCCTTCTTCACTTCCTCTCCTCTTCTGACTGACTAACTGCCTAACTGACTGCCTAACTAACTGCCTAACTGCCTAACTAACTAACTGCCTAACTGCCTAACTAACTGCCTAACTGCCTAACTAACTGCCTAACTGCCTAACTGCCTAACTGCCTAACTAACTAACTAACTCCTTAACTGACTGCCTAACTGCCTAACTGCCTAACTAACTAACTAACTGCCTAACTGCCTAACTAACTAACTGCCTAACTAACTAACTAACTAACTAACTAACGAACTAACTCCTTAACTGACTGCCTAACTGCCTAACTAACTAACTAACTAACTAACTAACTAACTAACTAACTAACTAACTCCTTAACTGACTGCCTAACTGCCTAACTAACTAGTTAACTAACTCCTTAACTGATTGCCTAAATGCCTAACTGCCTATCTAACCAACTAACTAACTAACTAACTAACTAACTGCTTAACTGACTGCCTAACTGCCTAACTAACTAACTAACTGCCTAACTGCCTAACTAACTAACTGCCTAACTAACTAACTAACTAACTAACTAACGAACTAACTCCTTAACTGACTGCCTAACTGCCTAACTGCCTAACTAACTAACTAACTAACTAACTAACTAACTAACTAACTAACTAACTAACTCCTTAACTGACTGCCTAACTGCCTAACTAACTCCTTAACTGACTGCCTAACTGCCTAACTAACTAGTTAACTAACTCCTTAACTGATTGCCTAAATGCCTAACTGCCTATCTAACCAACTAACTAACTAACTAACTAACTAACTGCTTAACTGACTGCCTAACTGCTTAACTTACTTACTAACTACACTGAACAAATGAATAGATCTGATAGGTGGTTCATTCTCTGTACCTCATGTCGGCAGAGGGGACTTTCTTGGGGGGCTCGATGCGTATTTTGGGGTCCCACTCTCCTGGTGGCAGAACGATGACCTCATCCAGAAACTCATCAATCCCAGCGATCAGGTCGTCACGGTCCCGGGCTTTATACGCCACATCACTAAACAACTGACAAGACAGCACACCACACAGTTACACACAGCATATGATGTTATGAGTGTATATGTGCTTATGTGTGTGTTAATGAAGAGGTCAGAGTTGAACTGCAGAGCCCTGGCTGTAACATATTGATTGAGGTAATGTAATGTAATGTATCCACTGAATATCTTGAGGTTATGAAAACCCCATGAATCTAAACACTCTTATTTACGGCTCAGCTTAATTAGCTTTAAAGCACACAAAAATATTTGGTCATTCTTACGTCATCCACCATGAGCGTAGCAATGGCTCGACCAATCTCATTGTAGGACTTGCCTTTGCCATGAGGACCAAGCAAGACAAACAGAAACCTGCCAGAAGACAAGGGGTTAACACACCTGTAGAGCAGCAGGACACACACACAGATGCATGCACACACTCATGCAGGCACTCATGCAAGAACGCGCACACACACCTGGTAGGTACGGGGACCTCGGTCAGGCCTCCCAGTGTGGTAGCTTGGGCCAGACGTACGAACGCTACAAATGGTTTGTCCAGGAAGTCCACTTCTCCAATCAGAACGTTAGACGCCTCGGCATCACGAGGAATCTTCTTCATGAACTTGTTCTTCAGCTAGAGTGGAGAGAAAGCAGGATGGTCGAGAAATAGAGAGAGATAATGGAGAGAATGCAGGATGGTAGAGAAAAGGAGAGAGAGAATGGAGAGAAGGCAGGATGGTAGAGAAATAGAGAGAGAGAGAATGGAGAGAAGGCAGGATGGTAGAGAAATAGAGAGAGAGAGAATGGAGAGAAGGCAGGATGGTAGAGAAATAGAGAGAGAGAATGGAGAGAAGGCAGGATGGTAGAGAAAAGGAGAGAGAGAATGGAGAGAAGGCAGGATGGTAGAGAAATAGAGAGAGAGAGAATGGAGAGAAGGCAGGATGGTAGAGAAATAGAGAGAGAGAGAATGGAGAGAAGGCAGGATGGTAGAGAAATAGAGAGAGAGAATGGAGAGAAGGCAGGATGGTAGAGAAATAGAGAGAGAGAGAATGGAGAGAAGGCAGGATGGTAAAGAAATAGAGAGAGAGAGAATGGAGAGAAGGCAGGATGGTAGAGAAATATAGAGAGAGAGAATGGAGAGAATGCAGGATGGTAGAGAAAGAGAGAGAGAGAATGGAGAGAAAGAGGTGGCAGAGGATCAATAACTATTTATTTAGAGATAGAGAGCAGGATTCAGAATAATTATAAGGCATCTTGCCATGGTCATTAAACCTAACGAAGGCCATTGTAGCCAAAATGCTGTCTATTATAGTGCAAGAATAAAGCAGCATTTACAATGTAAAGGCATTTCTTTCTTTACTGTAATTTCACACAGCATTGCAGCTGAAGTTATGTCATCATTATGTCAGTGTCGATATCTAATCGATAGCTGATCACTCACTGCACGTGATGCCTAGGACACGATGCAAGTACACACACTCCAATGGTACTGTAGCTCATAAATGCTACACACACACACCCACACACACAATCTCCATTGGCCACTCAATACTTCTGCATACTTCACTCATACAAAATCACACAACCCTGCTGAAATAAACAGCATAGACCAAAATACATTTCAAGCTGGTCCATGCTGGTCCATGCTGGTCAGTGCTGGTCGGATGCTGGTCAAGCTGGTCGAGGAATAGCCAGGGCACACTCCAACACTCAATTTACAAACAAAACATTTGTGTTTAGTGAGTCTGCCAGATCAGAGGCAGTAGGATGACCAGGGATGTTCTCTTGATAAGTTTCCTGTCCTGCTAAGCATTCGAAGTACTTTTAGGTGTCAGGGGAAATGTATGGAGTAAAAAGTAAATTGTTTTCTTTAGGAATGCAGTGAAGTAAAAGTAAAATTTACTGGTCACATACACATGGTTAGCAGATGTTAATGCGAGTGTAGCGAAATGCTTGTGCTTCTAGTTCCAACCATGCAGTAATATCTAACAAGTAATCTAACAATTTCACAAAGTGTAAAGGAATGAATAAGAATATGTACATATAAATATATGGATGAGAGATGGCCGAACGGCATAGGCAAGATGCAGTAGATGGTATAGAGTACAGTATATACATATGAGATGAGTAATGTAGGGTATGTAAACATTATATAAAGTGGCATTGTTTAAAGTGACTAGTGATACATTTATCACATCCAATTTTTTATTATTAAAGTGGCAAGAGGTTTGAGTATGTTGGCAGCAGCCACTCAATGTTAGTGATGGCTGTTTAACAGTCTGATGGCCTTGAAATAGAAACTGTTTTTCAGTCTCTCGGTCCCAGCTTTGATGCACCTGTACTGTACTCTCTCCTATTAGGGTGCAGGTTAAAACCAGTCTGTCAAGGCTCCTACATGTACAACAGTTTGAATATGAGAATATGGATATGAGTGTGTGTGTGTTTGTTTGTGTGAGTGTGTGGCGGGCAGTTCAAAGTGATCAATGGGTAACTAATTAAAGTAGATCCACACACACACACCATCTCCATCCACAGCTAACCAATATTACCCAAATCTGCCATTTGGCACACCTCAAAAGGAAAGGCAAGTGACTTACATGAGAACAATAATATTCGTTATCCTGCTCAGTGCTCTCTCTCTCTCTCTTCTCTCTCTTCTCTCTCTCTTCTCTTTCTCTCACACTCACTCTATTATTTCTAACGGGTGGATGGACCCAATCAATTAAGCCAACACGAACAACAGGAGCTTAGGGTTGTGCAATGTAATGAGATTCCCATCATCATCATTCACACACAGACACACAAACATACACACAGACATGGAAGTGCACGCGCACACACACACATACCAGGCTGCACAGGCACACACAGAATATTGATGTTCGTTGTTACCTGGTCTGTGCTTGGCGTGTCTGAAATATCGTTCATACTTCGGCTTTGCGCATGATCTGAAACATCATATCAAAAACACGTGTATAAAAAAAAACACACACACACACCAATTAGTACTCCACACAAATTCACCTCAAGTTAGCAATCTTCTCTGTCTTCTCTGTGTGTACAGTTTAGAGTTTGTTTAGTGTGTGTTTAATTTTTACATTGAGTAGAAGAGGCACTACCCACATAACAAATTATAACATAATATAAATACTGTAGTATTATTATATTTATATACTATAGTATTCACTGTAGTGTTTTTGTGGACTTTATTGTAGTAGTTATTCACTGTAGTGTTTTTGCACAAAAAATACTACAGTACATGGACAGTCTATTGCATACAGACTAGCCTAGGCTGACGCGACCCACGTGACTAACGACGCAGGGAGAGCTGTGACTACACTGGTCTGAAAAGGAGAAGTATGGAATATTCGCTCAGAAATTGTACAACGGGTTTGATTGGTTTTCTCAAATGTTTTTTTTTCCCCTCGTGGGTTGAGGCCTCTTTTGTATGGATTTGAAAATCCAACAGTTGTAATGGAAGGGGGTGGTGCTCAGGGGGCTGAGTGAGAAAGACACAGAGGAAAGCACCAGACGAGCCATTCCATACTCTGAAGTCAGGAGGACTTAGTTAGCTAGACTAGGATAGGACCCCCCTGCGCTGTCCATACGCGGACCGTATGTTTGACACCCCTGCTGTAGTATTTACTGTAGTGATTTTGTGGAAATTAGTGTAGTATTTACAATATTGTTTTTGGTTTAATTATTTTTGACATAGAAGTGGGGGCTTTCTCCTTGAGGAAACCTACTGGAGAAATATTAAAATAGCACATTTTCCATAACCTGTAAGTTGGTAGGACTGGGGTCTGAACCTCTTTTCTATAACCTGTAGAGAACACAATATATGGTCTATAATTGGCATATGGTCTCGTGGATAGCACAAATTGGGCCGTGGAGGAGGGGAATGGATGGGGTGTATGCAAATGACCTATTAGCAAATCAATAACAGTGTGTAGTATAGTATTCTACAGTTTACTACAGTGCACTACTGTACATAATGATATAGTAAGTACTACACGATCGAGGGATACTACAGTGTGTCCCATACGGAGAAACAACATATATGAATATATTTCAATAAAATATGAATATATTAATAAACATAAATAAATCAAATACACACTCACACCTCACAACCTTCTCTACCCCAACGTTAATGTTGAGTCTCTATTGACCTCTGCTACCTTAGCAGCTATTAAAGCATAGTCTATCTGCCACTTGTGAAAAATATGGCGTTTATTTCGAAAAGACACTTGAACGTATTTGTAAATATATTTTAAAATATATTAAAATATATGTTTCCTGAGATGTCAATCACAATTTGAAATGTCCCGAGCCCAACACCCAGCCACGCCTCCAACTGACTGAGCAACCATTACAATTTCGAATTTTCTTAGAAGAAGAAGAAGAGCAGCCGTCACTGTCAAAAAGCATTATTGTGGATGATTGTGTTTTATTTGATTACATATTCATAACATTTCATTAAAATATGTTTTTAACATGGTAGGTGACAGAGGAAGAAGATAATTTATTCAACTGCAAGCAAAAGTTTTCATCGAGCTTGCTAACACAGCTAGCTACCTAGCTAGCTAGATAGGTAGCTCCTTCTTTAGCTTGCCACCAACGTGCGGTGTGACTGACCAAGGTAAGAATTGTTTTGAAATGAAAGTTGATTAGAATTCAGCAGAGTTAATGTTATGTACCTATGTATTAGATTTAATTGCAAAAAGCAATTGTTAAATGTTCTTGGCTTGCCAAGCAAACTGTTTAGCTTTAGTGAGGGTTGGGTGTCTTGATAGATTATTTCTAGCAAAATATTATCTTGTTTTTCACTCCTGCAGTTGATCCATCTGGCCTGGAGCCTCAGCTGCCTATTGACAGACCCCAGCCAACGTAAGTCGTCTTTTGTACCATTTAGCTACCTATTTCTTAATGATATTAAAATGTGTTCATGAACATTAACCCCTTATTTGTACGTCATTTCCGGTCACAACTAATATACTTGTTTACATGCTGCTGTGTGTTTTATTGCTAACCTAACTTTGCTACCTGACAACTTTACGGTTCCTACTTTTTAATTACGGTTCATATTTTTTGTTTTTCCATCGCTCAACTTTTTTTAAATTAAACTTTGTCACTCCGGACGCTTTATCTGGACGTGTTTTGTCAGGACCTCCACCAGCCGAAGCTAAGTAGTAACATTAACATGATGCCTTCTAATTGCAGTCGCTGTACTTATAATATACAGGGAACGATCGCCTTACGGCGAGGATAGCTGTGCTGCAAGCCTAGCTTCAGATGCAATCGTTAGAGAAGGGAAATTTAAGTGTAGGAAAGGATAAAACAGCGTCTGTGCCACCAGTAAGTACAGATAGTAGTATAAGTCCCCTCGCACAGTCCCTGCAGCCGGACAATTTTCTCATGGCTTCTGGAGGGTTAATGCTGTAGGAATGCTCAACCGGTGTCGCTCATTCAGCCGACAGAAACTTTCAACCGGTTTTCCCCATTAAGCAGCGAGTCAGAGTCAGAGTCAAGGGCCAAGCCTTCTCTGGTCTTTACTCCTCCCGTTACGGGGTCTCAGACGCCAAAGCCTCCCACCATTGGCTCTGAATTGAATTGAAATTGAAAACTCCATTACCCGCAGTATTAGACTTAAAACGAATCATCCAGCGATCATACACTGTTTACCAGGGGGCAAGGCTGCCGATGTTAAGGCTAATCTAAAGATGGTGCTGGCTAAAGCTAAAACTGGCGAGTATAGAGAGTATAGGGATATTGTTATCCACGTCGGCACCAACGATGTTAGGATGAAACAGTCAGAGGTCACCAAGCGCAACATAGATTCAGCGTGTAAATCAGCTAGAAAGCGTGTAAATCAGCTAGAAAGATGTGTCGGCATCGAATAATTGTCTCTGGCCCCCTCCCAGTTAGGTGGAGTGATGAGCTCACAACTCAATCGCTGGTTGAAAAGTGTTTTCTGCCCCTCCCAAAAGATAACATTTGTAGATAATTGACCCTCTTTCTGGGACTCACCCACAAACAGGACCAAGCCGGCCTGTTGAGGAGTGACGGACTCCATCCTAGCTGGAGGGGTGCTCTCATCTTATCTACGAAAATAGACAGGGCTCTAACTCCCCTAGCTCCACAATGAGATAGGGTGCAGGTCAGGCAGCAGGCTGTTAGCCAGCCTGCCAGCTTAGTGGAGTCTGCCACTAGCACAGTCAGTGTTGTCAGCTCAGCTATCCCCATTGAGACCGTGTCTGTGCCTCGACCTAGGTTGGGCAAAACTAAACATGGCGGTGTTCGCCTTAGCAATCTCACTGAAATAAAGACCTCCTCCATTCCTGCCAGTTCTGAAAGAGACTGTGATACCTCACATCTCACAATAGGGCTACGTAATGTTAGAACCCTCATTTCCAAGGCAGTTATAGTCAAGGAACTAATCACTGATCATAATATTGATGTGATTGGCTTGACTGAAACATGGCTTAAGCCTGATGAATTTACTGTGTTAAATGAGGCCTCACCTCCTGGTTACACTAGTGACCATATCCCCCGCGCATCCCGCAAAGGCGGAGGTGTTGCTAACATTTATGATAGCAAATTTTCATTTACAAAAACTAAATTTTCGTCTTTTGAGCTTCTAGTCATGAAATATATGCAGCCTACTCAATCACTTTTTATAGCTACTGTTTACAGGCCTCCTGGGCCATATACAGCGTTCCTCACTGAGTTCCCTGAATTCCTATCTGACCTTGTAGTCATGGCAGATAATATTCACATTTTTGGTGACTTTTAATATTCACATGGAAAGGTTCACAGACCTACTTCAAAAGGCTTTCGGAGCCATCATGGACTCAATGGGTTTTGTCCAACATGTCTCCGGACCTACTCACTGCCACAGTCATACTCTGGACCTAGTTTTGTCCCGTGGAATAAATGTTGTGGATCTTAATGTTTTTCCTCATAATCCTGGACTATCGGACCACCATTTTATTACGTTTGCAATCGCAACAAATAATCTGCTCAGACCCCAACCAAGGATCATCAAAAGTCATGCTATAAATTCTCGGACAACCCAAAGATTCCTAGATGCCCTTCCAGACTCCCTCTGCCTACCCAAGGACTACAAAACCACCTAACTGAGGAACTCAATTTAACCTTGTGCAATACCCTAGAAGCAGCCGCACCCCTAAAAACAAAAAAGACTTGCCATAAGAAACTAGCTCCCTGGTATACAGAAAATACCAGAGCTCTGAAGCAAGCTTCCCGAAAATTGGAACGGAAATGGTGCAACACCAAACTGGAAGTCTTCCGACTAGCTTGGAAAGACAGTACCGTGCAGTATCGAAGAGCCATCACTGCTGCTCGATCATCCTATTTTTCCAACTTAATTGAGGAAAATAAGAACAATCCAAAATGCATTTTTGATACTCTCGCAAAGCTAACTAAAAAGCAGCATTCCCCAAGAGAGGATGGCTTTCACTTTAGGAGTGATAAATTCATGAACTTCTTTGAGGAAAAGATTATGATCATTAGAAAGCAAGTTACGGACTCTTCTTTAAATCTGGGTATTCCTCCAAAGCTCAGTTGTCCTGAGTCTGCACAACTCTGCCAGGACCTAGGATCAAGGGAGACACTCAAGTTTTTTAGTACTATATTTCTTGACACATTGACGAAAATAATCATGGCCTCTAAACCTTCAAGCTGCATACTGGACCCTATTCCAACTAAACTACTGAAAGAGCTGCTTTATGGGCTTGGCCCTCCTATGTTGAACATATTAAACGTCTCTCTATCCACCGGATGTGTACCAAACTCACTAAAAGTGGCAGTAATAAAGCCTCTCTTGAAAAAGCCAAACCTTGACCCAGAAAATATTAAAAACTATCGGCCTATATCGAATCTTCCATTCCTCTCAAACATTTTTGAAAAAGCTGTTGCGCAGCAACTCACTGCCTTCCTGAAGACAAACAATGTATACGGAACGCTTCAGTCTGGTTTTAGACCCCATCATAGCACTGAGACTGCACTTGTGAAGGTGGTGAATGACCTTTTAATGGCGTCAGACCGAGGCTCTGCATCTGTCCTCGTGCTCCTAGACCTTAGTGCTGCTTTTGATACCATCGATCACCACATTCTATTGGAGAGATAGGATACCCAAATTGGTTTACACGGACAAGTTCTGGCCTGGTTTAGATCTTATCTGTCGGAAAGATATCAGTTTGTCTCTGTGGATGGTTTGTCCTCTGACAAATCAACTGTAAGTTTCGGTGTTCCTCAAGGGTCCGTTTTAGGACCAATATTGTTTTCACTATATATTTTACCTCTTGGTGATGTCATTCGGAAACATAATGTTAACTTTAACTGCTATGCGGATGACACACAGCTGTACATTTCAATGAAACATGGTGAAGCCCCAAAATTGCCCTCCCTGGAAGCCTGTGTTTCAGACATAAAGAAGTGGATGGAGGCAAATGTTCTACTTTTAAACTCGGACAAAACAGAGATGCTTGTTCTAGGTCCCAAGAAACAAAGAGATCTTCTGTTGAATCTGACAAGTAATCTTGATGGTTGTACAGTCGTCTCAAATAAAACTGTGAAGGACCTCGGCGTTACTCTGGACCCTGATCTCTCTTTTGACGAACATATCAAGATTGTTTCAAGGACAGCTTTTTTACATCTACGTAACATTGCAAAAATCTGCAACTTTCTGTCCAAAAATGATGCAGAAAAATGTATCCATGCTTTTGTCACTTCTAGGTTAGACTACTGCAATGCTCTACTTTCCGGCTACCCGGATAAAGCACTAAATAAACTTCAGTTAGTGCTAAACACGGCTGCTAGAATCTTGACTAAAACCAAAAAAATGTATCATATTACTCCAGTGTTAGCCTCTCTTCCTTTTAAGGCTAGGGCTGATTTCAAGGTGTTACTGCTAACCTACAAAGCATTACATGGGCTTGCTCCTACCGATCTTTCCGATTTGGTCCTGCCTTACATACCTACACGTACGCTACGGTCACATGACGCAGGCCTCCTTACTGTCCCTAGAATTTCTAAGCAAACAGCTGGAGGCAGGGCTTTCTCCTATAGAGCTACATTTTTATGGAATGGTCTGCCTATCCATTTGAGAGGCGCAGACTCGGTCTCAACATTTAAGTCTTTATTGATGCCTCATCTCTTCAGTAGGTCCTATGACTGAGTGTAGTCTGGCCCAGGAGTGTGAAGGTGAACGGAAAGACACTGGAGCAACGAACCGCCCTTGCTGTCTCTGCCTGGCCGGTTCCCATCTCCCTTGGGATTCTCTGCCTCACTGGCTTACTGGTGCTCTTCCATGCCATCCCTGTGGGGGGTGCGTTGCTTGAGTGGGTTGAGTCACTGATGTGATCTTCCTGACCGGGTTGGCGCCCCCTCTTGGGTTGGGCCATCGCTGAGATCTTTGTGGGCTATACTATATCGAATCTTCCATTCCTCTCAAACATTTTTGAAAAAGCTGTTGCGCAGCAACTCACTGCCTTCCTGAAGACAAACAATGTATATACGAAACGCTTCAGTCTGGTTTTAGACCCCATCATTTTTATGGAATGGTCTGCCTATCCATGTGAGAGGCGCAGACTCGGTCTCAACCTTTAAGTCTTTATTGATGCCTCATCTCTTCAGTAGGTCCTATGACTGAGTGTAGTCTGGCCCAGGAGTGTGAAGGTGAACGGAAAGGCACTGGGCTATACTCGGCCTTGTCTCAGGATGGTAAGTTGGTGGTTGGAGATATCCCTCTAGTTGTGTGGGGGCTGTGCTTCGGCAGAGTGGGTGGGGTTATATCCTGCCTGTTTGGCCCTGTCCGGGGTATCGTCGGATGGGGCCACAGTGTCTCCCGACCACTCCTGTCTCAGCCTCCAGTATTTACGCTGCAGTAGTTTATGTGTCGGGGGGCTAGGGTCAGTCTGTTATATCTGGAGTATTTCTCCTCTCTTATCCGGTGTCCTGTGTGAATTTAAGAATGCTCTTTCTAATTCTCTCTCTCTTTTTCTGTCTTTCTTTCTTTCTCTCTCTCTCTCGGAGGACCTGAGCCTTAGGACCATTCCTCAGGACTACCTGGCCTGATGACTCCTTGCTGTCCCCAGTCCACCTGGCCGTGCTGCTGCTCCAGTTTCAACTGTTCTGCCTGCGGCTATGGAACCCTGACCTGTTCACCAGACGTGCTACCTGTCCCAGACCTGCTGTTTTCAACTCTCTAGAGACAGCACGAGCGGTAGAGATACTCTGAATGATCGGCTATGAAAAGCCAACTGACATTTACTCTGAGGTGCTGACCTGTTGCACCCTTGACAACCACTGTGATTATTATTATTTGACCCTGCTGGTCATCTATGAACATTTAAAAATCTTGGCCATGTTCTGTTATAATCTCCACCCGGCACAGCCAGAAGAGGACTGGCCACCCCTCATAGCCTGGTTCCTCTCTAGGTTTCTTCCTAGGTTCTGGCCTTTCTAGGGAGTTTTTCCTAGCCACTGTGCTTCTACATCTGCATTGCTTGCTGTTTGGGGTTTTAGGCTGGGTTTCTGTACAGCACTCTGTGACATCAGCTGATGTAAGAAGGGCTTTATACATACATTTGATTGACTGTTTATTATTAATCTTGTGTGGAATTGTTTTACTGACTCTCTGTCTCTGCATTATCATGAAATGGACACTGGAGGGGAAAGAATCTGCATTGGAAGTATCAATTTGATGTTCATGAACATTAACCCCTAATTCTTCATCTTGTGTGGAATGTCTCTGCATTATCTACAGGGTAACTGTCAACTTGTGAGCAATGTTCGCTCAAAAATGTTTATTCACTGAGCAAATTTCAGGTCTGCTGAGGGAGTTTACTGTGAACACTGCGGCTGTACCCGCTTTAAGTTAGTTTTAACAATGGTGGCTATTTGATCATCCGAGAACATTTTACATGGAAATAGCTGTTCTATTGTTCAGCCTACAGTAGCAGTCAATGTGTCGTGTTCAATGTAGGCCTACGTTCTATGAGACCTTTGAGATGAAAAAAAACATGCAGGGCTTGACATTAACATGTTTGAGGAGGTGACTGCAAATGTTGTTGTGATGTTTTATGCAAGAAACCACTTTAGAAAATAAAATGCATCATTATTCCCATACCATTATTACAGAGAATCAGGCAAATTATGCTACCTCCTGCCTATTGGCTACTTAGCTTATTAAAGCCTCTCTCAAATTACAACACTGCACCTTTAAGACAAAAAAGCTCTTTACCTGACTTGCTTTTCAAAGATGTCTAGAAATGTAGGAAGCAATCACGTCCTCATTGCTGACTAGAAATGATTTATACCTGTGCTAATAACTCTCTAACTAGAAAAGGATATGAGCAAATGTACAAATGTGCACATGTTGCTACATGTACAGTTGAAGTCGGAAGTTTACATACACTTAGGTTGGAGTCATTAAAACTTGTTTTTCAACCACTCCATACAATTCTTGTTAACAAACTATAGTTTTGGCAAGTCGGATAGGACATCTTCTTGCATAACAAGTAATATTTCCTACAATTGTTTACGGACAGATTATTTCACTTATAATTCATTGTATCACAATTCTTGTGGGTCAGAAGTTTACATACACTAAGTTGACTGTGCCTTTAAACAGCTTGGAAAATTCCAGAAAATTATGTCATGGCTTTAGAAGCTTCTGATAGGCTAATTGACATCATTTTAGTCAATTGGAGGTGTACCTGTGGATGTATTTCAAGGCCTACCTTTGAACTCAGTGCCTCTTTGCTTGACATCATGGGAAAATCAAAAGAAATCAGCCAAGACCTCCACAGGTCTGGTTCATCCTTGGGAGCAATTTCCAAACGCCTGAAGTTACCACGTTCATCTGTACAAACAATAGTACGCAAGTATAAACACCATGGGACTACACAGTCGTCATACCGCTCAGGAAGGAGACGCGTTCTGTCTCCTAGAGAGGAATGTACTTTGGTGCGAAAAGTGCAAATCAATCCAAGAAAACAACAGCAAAGGACCTTGTGAAGATGCTGGTGGAAACTGGTACAAAAGTATCTATATCCACAGTAAAAGGAGTCCTGCATCAACATATCCTGAAAGGCCACTCAGCAAGGAAGAAACCATTGCTCCAAAATCGCCATAAAAAAGCCAAACTACGGTTTGCAACTTCACATGGGGACAAAGATCGTGAAATGTCCACTGGTCTGATGAAACAAAAATAGAACTGTTTGTCCATAATGACTATCGTTATGTTTGGAGGAAAAAGGGGGAGGCTTGCAAGCCGAAGAACACCATCCCAACCATGAAGCACGGGGGTGGCAGCATCATGTTGTGGGGGTGCTTTGCTGCAATAGGGACTGGTGCACTTCACAAAATAGATGGCATCATGAGGAAGGAAAATTATGTGGATATATTGAAGCAACATCTCAAGACATCAGTCAGGAAGTTAAAGCTTGGTCGCAAATGGGTCTTCCAAATGGACAATGACCCCTAGCATACTTCCAAAGTTATGGCAAAATGGCTTAAGGACAGCAAAGTCAAGGTATTGGAGTGGCCATCACAAATCCCTGACCTCAATCCTATTTGTGGGCAAAACTAAATGTCAGGAATTGTGAAAAACTGAGTTTAAATGTATTTGGCTAAGGTGTATGTAAACTTCTGACTTCAACTGTAGCTCTCGCCTTGATCTCAAAATAAGGCCATCTACTCATGACTGCTCATGCTGTAAAAACAGTCCAGTTCAAAGTGAATGGCACAGATCCATATATGGCAATGGTCTATTTGCACAGAGGCCTACTGCATCTCTGATTGGTTATGGCACACAGGCTGTGTAGATTAGAGTAAGGTCCTGGGTCGTGCCTGTCAATGCCTTAGAATCCCACTCTGATGCGTTCTGCCTACAACAAAATCTCTTTCATAGTTAGTTTTGTATACTAAGTCATAGTTTTGTTTTGTTTCGGTATGCTGCATTGAACGTAGCTAATATTGTGTTGATTCGATCACAATTCCCACAGTAAAGGGAAACGTTAATAGTGTTAACTAACAGGGAAAACTCTAGAAAGTTTAATCTCGTGCTTCTCTGTGCAGGCTGATATTTCTGCTGTGCTGCAGTCCCAGGGGAGCTGCACGCCCACGCACGCATCTTAGAGGGAACATTTCTTGTGAGTCTGAAAATGGATACGAGAGGTGAAGGAATTTGCATTGTAAATTTCAATTTGATGCTCAAATACATTATTTTCAAATACAGATGTTAAGTGCAAAGAGGTAATTTATACATGACATTTTTTGTTTCAGATGCCACAATTCAACAATGGACCCAGTTATTTTAGCAAAATATTTTGGTTATAGAAAGCTCTTTTAGTTGTCAGTCATGAGTCATTCATTCAAACTTTTCAAAGTATACCACAGCATGCTATTGTGATTTAGTGCTGAATTTGTAGTTTTATGCATTGAATTGTAGCTACAGTATGTAAGTTAAGAAGAAAAATATTTTCATACATAATATACGTAAATACAGTGGCTTGCGAAAGTATTCAACCCCCTTGGAATTGTCATATTTTGTTGCCTTACAACCTGGAATTAAAATAGATTTTTTTTGGGGGGGGGTTATCATTTGATTTACACAACATGCCTACCACTTTGAAGATGCAAAATATTTTGTATTGTGAAACGAACAAGAAATAAGACCAAAAAACGTAAAACTTGAGCGTGCATAACTATTCACCCCCCCAAAGTCAATACTTTGTAGAGTCACCTTTTGCAGCAATTACAGCTGCAAGTCTCTTGGGATATATCTCTATAAGCTTGGCACATCTAGCCACTGGGATCTTTGCCCATTCTTCAAGGCAAAACTGCTCCAGCTCCTTCAAGTTGGATGGTTCCTGCTGGTGTACAGCAATCTTTAAGTCATACCACAGATTCTCAATTGGATTGAGGTCTGGGCTTTGACTAGGCCATTCCAAGACATTTATACGTTTCCCCTTAAACCACTCGAGTGTTGCTTTAGCAGAATGCTTAGGGTCATTGTCCTGCTGAAAGGTGAACCTCTGTCCCAGTCTCAAATCTCTGGAAGACTGAAACAGGTTTCCCTCAAGAACTTCCCTGTATTTAGCGCCATCCATAATTTCTTCAATTCTGACCAGTTTTCCAGCCCCGGCCAATGAAAAACATCCCCACAGCATGATGCTGCCACCACTATGCTTCACTGTGGGGATTTTGTTCTCAGGGTGATGAGAGGTGTTGGGTTTGCGCCAGACATAGCGTTTTCCTTGGCCAATAAGCAAAAAAAATAATAATCTGACCAGAGTGCCTTCTTCGATATGCTTGGGGAGTCTCCCACATGCCTTTTGGCGAACACCAAATGTGTTGCCTATTTTTTTCTTTAAGCAATGGCTTTTTTCTGGCCACTCTTCCGTAAAGCCAAGCTCTGTGGAGTGTACGGCTTAAAGTGGTCCTATGGACAGATACTCCAATCTCCGCTGTGGAGCTTTGTAGCTCCTTCAGGGTTATCTTTGGTCTCTTTGTTGCTTCTATGATTAATGCCCTCCTTGCCTGGTCTGTGAGTTTTGGTGGGCGGCCCGCTCTTGGCAGGTTTGTTGTGGTGCCATATTCTTTCATTTTTTTTTTAATGGATTTAATGGTGCTCTGTGGGATGTTCAAAGTTTCTGATGTTTTTTTATAACCCAACCCTGGTCTTTACTTCTCCACAACTTTGTCCCTGACCTGTTTGGAGAGCTCCTTGGTCTTCATGGTGCCGCTTGCTTGGTGGTGCCCCTTGCTTAGTGGTGTTGCAGACTCTGGGGCCTTTCAGAACAGGTATATATATACTGAGATCATGTGACAGATCATGTGACACTTAGATTGCACACAGGGGAACTTTATTTAATTAATTATGCGACTTCTGAAGGTAATTGGTTGCACCAGATCTTATTTAGGGGCTTCATAGCAAAGGGGGTGAATACATATGCACGCATCACTTTTCTTTTCTTATTTAAATCTTTTTTTTAAATTGAAACAAGTAGTTTTTTCATTTCACGTTACCAATTTGGACTATTTTGTGTATGTCTATTACATGAAATCCAAGTAAAAATCTATTTAAATTACAGGTTGTAATGCAATAAAATAGGAAAAACGCCAAGGGGGTGAATACTTTTGCAAGGCACTGTATATGTACACGTTGTTAAAATATATGTCAATATATCATTTTTCCGTATGGGGTAGTATAGAAACCTACACTATACTACAAAATTCTATAGTAAGCACTACACGATCAAGGGATACTACAGTGTGAAGTATAGTATTCTACATTATACTACAGTTTACAACAGAATACTATAGAATTCTAAACTGTAGTTTTTTTTATATGTGGCATAGTAGAGATCGACAACCCATCTTTGTCGTTAAATATAACTTTAGCTATTGTGTGAATATGTGTCTTTGTGTGGCCGGTTAGACCTAATGATCATTACCCCCAAAGCCGATTTATGATGTAGGGACAAATTAAGTTGCAGGGAAAGAACAGGAAAATACCTTGGTTAGGACACACACAAACTAATCTTATCCACCCTACAATCCCCAAATTGACACACTGTGTACTAGGAGCTCTTGGAAATACAGTGTGACCAAAGCTTGCACGCAATCACACACAGTAATCCAACATATTGTATCTCTACTAGTTTATGAGGTTAGATATGTCAATTAAAACACTTATCTCTATGAGGATCATAGATAAGAAAAAGGGTGAAAGGGTATTAGTTCGTATGTATACGTGAGTGTTAATGGATCCGTGCGTTGAGTGTGCGTGTGTGTCTCTGTGTCTGTGCTCTTGAGTGTGTGTGTGTGTGTGTGCGTGTACACTCACGCAGGCGTGCAAGGCTGCCTGACTTGGCGCGTAGGTCTTCTGTGGAACGATGGAGGCCAGAGGCTGAACTAGGACTACGACTGAAGTTAGTACGGCTGGCATTATGAACAGACTGGGGACTACGGCCTAGAGAGAGAGACGAAGTAAGGAAGGAGCGAGGGAGGGAGAGAGAGAGAGAGAGAGAGAGAGGGAGAGATAAGAGAGAGAGAAAGGGATGGAGTGAACAGGAGAGATGGTGAAGGCGTTTGTTAAAAGAGGAGAGAAATTATTATTGTTGTTTTAGTAAAATCAGCATGATAGAGATGAAATCAACAAGATCCCTCAACACATACACACACACATGCACGCAGACCCACAGATGCACACACACACTCACTGTCGGGGGAATTGTTTGATTTGCCCATGTCGGCTAGTGAGCGGTGCATGGGTTTCTTATGCTGGTGGCGATGTTTCCGTAGCAACACGAAGCTGACCTTCTCCCTCAGCTCTGGACCAATCAGACCATCAGCTACCTGGCGATCCACAATGTCATCTGGGGTCAGGGGTCAGGGGTGAGAGTTCAAGGGTCAAACATAGAGAAGCAGAGTGAGATATAGAACAGACGGGTTGCAGATGTAACTGGTCACAGTGAGATCAGAGTGAGACCAGAGCAACCCCTTACCCCCTATCGACTTCAGAGGAGGCTGGTGGGAGTGGCTATACGAGGACGTGCTCATTGTAATGGATAGAATTGAATAAATGGAACAGTATCAAACACATCAAACATATGGAACCCACGTTTGACTCTGTTCCATTAATTCTATTCCAGACATTACAATGAGCCCATCTTCCAATAGCTCCTCCCACCAAATGCCTCTGATCCATATCCACCTGGCCTATCAGAGGGCAAGATGGAGCTTTACTATATTGCTTACACCTATCAAATTTTCTCGGATCTCCACAGGTGCACAGGAACTATGGGTTGATTTTGGAAGGGAACATAGCCTGGGTAACACTAACCTAACCAAGCAGGCGTAAAAGAAATGCCTGAAACTAAATTCCCTACTTACTGGTCTAGACAATAAGATTAAAAACTGTCGCAAGAGGTTCTCTTCTGCACTGTTCAACCAATCCAGTCAATTTGGAGGAAGATGGAGTGTTATCTTGTTAATGTCCAAAAGTGGAAGTCTCGTCACAGGTTCTTGGGGACTTGGGTCACACAGACACACACTCACCCACTATCTGTGGCAGGGAGTATCCCTCCAGATCCAGCAGTACACTGCCAGTCTGTATACAGGTCCTCAACTCAAACAGACTGTGGAGGGTCAGGGTGGACACATGGGGCTTACTCCACCTCTCTCCTCCCTCCTCTACCTTCTCCTCAAACTTCACCCACCTAGAGAGGAGCGAGAGGAAGAGAGACAGAGAGAGAGATAGAGAAATAGAGGGGAAGAGAGACAGAGAGATAGAGAGATAGAGGAAGAGAGATAGAGACAGAGAGGAAGAGAGATAAAGAGATAGAGAGGAAGAGAGATAGAGAGACAGAGAGGAAGAGAGATAGAGAGGAAGAAAGACAGAGAGATAGAGAGCGACACACACGGAAAAGAGAGTAAGGCAGAGAGAGCGGACAGGAAAATGCTATAGAGGCATGCGAGATACTGTCTGCTGGACTCAAATATGACCATTTCCTGTTTCTCCAAAAGCCAGAGGGTGTAGTTTCAGTTTCACTGCTTACTTCCCTCCTGACTCTGCTGTGTATGCATGTGCATTATTGAATGTTTGACATATTGATTAAATGGTCAGCTGGTTTATTGCCTCCCAGGCGGTGACCTTTCACCCCCAGAGTCATAGTGGGGAGTCAGATGTAGCCCACTGTAGGGCTCTGGTACACTCTTCTAATGAAACTATCTACAGGTCCCCTATTCGACACCTCCCCCAAATCCCACCTAAAGCCCCCCAACAATCCCAAACTAATGAGGGCAAACACTCCAGGGTGGAAACACACAAGGGTTGAAGTGTGTGTTTGTGTGTGTGTGTACCTAGCAGACTCTTTCCACTCCATATCGTCTCCATCGTGTTGCAGTGTGTCCATCTCTGTGAACAGAGTGGGCGTCGGTAAGTCATCATCTTCACCCAGGATGTAACGCAGCCTCTCCGCCGCCGGGGACACTGGGAAATGGAGTTCAAACACAAGAGAATAACTATCAAACCAAAGAAATAGAATTAGAAAATATATGTATCTACTGTATGTATCAAACACTTTTACTTACAGTGTGTGTGAGTTCTGTATAGGATATTCTACTTTGATGTACAGGGGACAGACAGTTTCTGCAGCTTTGGATTGTCATGACAGTGTGTACTAAACCATTTACTCAGACAAATCAGACATTTTAAAGAATGTGTGTTTGTTTATTTGTTTATCTATTTGGAACTCTTTGTAAAATGTATAGCCTGCAACTGTAACTGAATAGAACTGGAAAACTGTAGTGTGCCCAAGACTGTCTCAGAATTTCCTGTCGGTGGAACAAATCCCATTAACATGCTCCTAGCCCAGGGCTCTGATAACCACCATCACATCACTTGTCTGCGTGTGCTGTGTGCTGTATGTGTGTCTGCGTGTGTCGCTCAGCTTCTGAACAGACTGTCTGTCCTCAGAATTCTATGTCAGGTGAACAAAAGGACTTGAGTTCCTGTATGTTGTTATGATCACACCACGTCTCGTTAATCATAGGACACACACCCCCACCCTTCTTCTTACCAGATAGAAGTTTGTTTCTGTCGGCGCGATGCGTGGAGAAACCAGGTGGCTGTACCGACTCCGATAACGTGTCCTGAGTGAGCCATGTTTCCGTGAAGCAAAGAACGTTGCAGTCTCGGATGTCTCTCTGAAAGGCAACCCTCGATCTGATTTCGTCTACTTTGTTGTCAAGAGACTGTACATTGGCGATTAAAATACTCGGGAGAAGTGCACGATGCGCCTGTCGACGTAGCTTGACCAAAAGACCGGCCCGTTTCCCTCTTCTCCGGCGCCGCCGTTGTTTTGAGTCGCCGGGTGCTATCCAGTCTATTGTCCTGGCTGGGGTAACAAACTGAGAATCCTCTTTGGGAAAGTCGTATTCCTGGTCGTAATGTTGGTAAGTTGACGTTGCTCTTATATCCAATAGTTCCTCCCGGTTGTATGTAATAAAACTTAATATTTCCCAGGGTAACAATGTAAGAAGTAATACATAAAAAAACAAAATACTGCATGGTTTCCTGAGAACGTGAAGCGAGGCTGCCATCTCTGTCGGCGCCGGAAGTTATAAGGACAGACAGATATTACTGAGGACAGGCCGACAGATCCTGTCTCTAAGAGGTTACTGAGGACAGACAGACAGGCCCTGTCTCTAAGTGGGTATTACTGAGGACAGACCCTGTCTCTAAAAGGTTACTGAGGACAGACAGACCCTGTCTCTTAGAGGTTACTGAGGACAGACAGACAGACAGATCCTGTCTCTTAAGAGGTTACTGAGGACAGACAGACCCTGTCTCTAAGAGGTTACTGAGGACAGACAGACCCAGTCTCTAAGAGGTTACTGAGGACAGACAGTCAGGCCCTGTCTCTAAGAGGTCACTGAGGACAGACAGACAGACAGACCCTGTCTCTAAGAGGTTACTGAGGACAGACCGACAGATCCTGTCTCTAAGAGGTTACTGAGGACAGACAGACAGACCCTGTCTCTAAAAGGTTACTGAGGACAGACAGACAGACAGACAGATCCTGTCTCTAAGAGGTTTCTGAGGACAGACCCTGTCTCTAAGAGGTTACTGAGGACAGACAGACAGACAGATCCTGTCTCTTAAGAGGTTACTGAGGACAGACAGACAGACCCTGTCTCTAAGAGGTTACCGAGGACAGACAGACCCTGTCTCTAAGAGGTTACTGAGGACAGACAGACCCTGTCTCTAAGAGGTTACTGAGGACAGACAGACCTTGTCTCTAAGAGGTTACTGAGGACAGACAGACAGGCCCTGTCTCTAAGTGGTTACTGAGGACAGACAGACCTTGTCTCTAAGAGGTTACTGAGGACAGACAGACAGGCCCTGTCTCTAAGTGGGTATTACTGAGGACAGACCCTGTCTCTAAGAGGTTACCGAGGACAGACAGACCCTGTCTCTAAGTGGGTATTACTGAGGACAGACCCTGTCTCTAAGAGGTTACCGAGGACAGACAGACCCTGTCTCTAAGTGGGTATTACTGAGGACAGACCCTGTTTCTAAGAGGTTACTGAGGACAGGCCCAATTTTTTTTTATAACAAATGCAATCGAATAGTTCACAGAGGGAGATCAGACAAAGAAGCAGAGTGAATCAGAGAAAGAAGCAGAGGGAATCAGACAAAGAAGCAGAGTGAATTAGACAAAGAAGCAGAGTGAATCAGACAAAGAAGCAGAGTGAATCAGACAAAGAAGCAGAGTGAATCAGACAAAGAAGCAGAGTGAATCAGACAAAGAAGCAGAGTGAATCAGAGAAAGAAGCAGAGTGAATCAGAGAAAGAAGCAGAGTGAATCAGAGAAAGAAGCAGAGTGAATCAGACAAAGAAGCACTGAGGCAAACAGACACTTTGCTACAGTCTCCACATTAGATCCAAACTATCACACAAGAACTAATTGAACAATCCGTCAACTACATCCCAGAGACCGCTGCTGGTCCAAAGACCAGAGGTTGAGAAACACCAGTCTCATATGACATCTCCAATGCCATGTTCCTATACCTCCTCTCCTTCTCCCATCCACTCTTCCTGTTTTCTATACCTCCTCTCCTCCCCTCCTCTCTTCCTGTTTTCTGTACTGACTCCCATCCTCTCTTCCTGTTTTCTATACCTCCTCCCCTAATCCCATCCTCTCTTACTGTTCTCTATACCTCCTCCTATATTATCTTCCTGTTGTTACCTGTTTTAGGCAGTGTCCAGTGAGAGGCCATGCTGGAGCTGATGGAGGAACCAGAGTCCTGCATGATTAACCACAGGAACCACAATATCTCAGATCCTGAACCAGAGACCTTCAGTCTGCACCTGTACTCCCAGTCAATCTCTATCCAGCCCAGAGAGGTAGCACTCCAATACCAGGCAAGACCCCAATACCGGTATGTTCCGTCCTGTAATGGAACTGTTGTGCTGTGTTCTTGTGGAGTGGATCTGGTCTGCTCTAAATCCTGGAGCAGTGAAGGGCCAGAGGCTTAAGAGGCCAACACACCCCACAACACCCTGAAGTACTCTCCACACACACACGCACACACACACACACACACACACACACACACACACACACACACACACACACACACACACACACACACACACACACACACACACACACACACACACAGGACGACTGGTAGTTGGACCAGGGTTTGAGTTCCTCAGCTCTAATCAGCTTACCAGCTTCAGAACGCTGGCCTCCATGGGAACAGGAACCATGCTTCAGAACGTTGGCCCCCATGGAAACAAGAGCCATGCTTCAAAAATGTTGGCCCCCATGGAAACAGGAACCATGCTTCAGAACATTGGCCCCCATGGAAACAGGAACCATGCTTCAGAACGTTGGCCCCCATGGGAACAGGAACCATGCTTCAGAATGCTGGTCCCCATGGGAACAGGAACCTTGCTTCAGAACGTTGGCCCCCATGGGAACAGGAACCATGCTTAAGAACGTTGGCCCCCATGGGAACAGGAGCCACACAGAGTGCACACACACACACACCCTGCTGCTAGCTCTAACCATGCCTGACAATGACAGGCGATCGTTCCTCAAGATAGCAACAACAGTGGCTGGTCGTATGCTTCTCATATGTGTGTGTGTGTGTGAGCGCTCACCTGTGGAGTCAGGGTGAAATATGTCATGTTGTTCCATCTCCTCCTCATCTTCGTAGTGTTCCTGGTTGTCATGGTGATGGTCATGGTGTGTGTGTTGGTCATGGTGGGTGTGATGTTTCTCGCGTTGGGAGCGGTGTTTACGCCGTCTCCTTTTACTGTAACCGTGTGTTAACGGAACACCAATATACACTGGCTGGGGTTCTGTGAGAGAGAGAGAGAGAGAGAGAGAGAGAGAGAGAGAGAGAGAGAGAGAGAGAGAGAGAGAGAGAGAGAGAGAGAGAGCGAGAAGAGAGGTTACCATCGACACAACATTATCTTCCTTAACACTCTACTTGACATATTGAACTTACAGATGTCTCTTCCTTCCATACAGTGTGTGTGTGTGGCCGTACTCACCTTCATCATCTTCCTCATATCGGTGGTGACTCCTACTTCTACCTCCCTGCCAATCATGTGCCATCCTGAGACAGAGACAGAGACAGAGACAGACAGAGAGAGAGAGAGAGAGAGGATGACATTCTGTACACTTCTCTCTCCTCTGATTCTCTATCTCTCCACTCCGTCCTGTTTCATTGCAGTCTTGCTTTAACACACAGACAGATGAAATACACACATAAACATAACCTTTAGACCCAATATACTGTATGAACTATGCAGATATAAACTCCGTCATCTAAACCTGACGTACCTGTATATATAAAGTCAGGTAGATTGCAAAGGAGCAATTTGACAGTGTGTATAAACTTTTGAATTGCAGTTGTGTAGAACATATCCCCCATAGGGTTTGAGTCCTAGACATCTAATTTGGCTGTTGTATGTTTTCTACATTTTGAATATGTGGTCACTTTATAAAAGAGGAACCTGAATGATCCCCAACGCATTCCCCAGGTAAACTCATTTGTATTCCACATAGTGATCCCGCCCTCTCCTGGTGAGGATCATCACAACATATCACCTCAGCTGCCATCTGGCAGTCTTGTGCTAGTCACTAACATTCAGGTCACCAACATTCAGCTCACTAACTTTCAGAGTTTTTTTACTAAGATGCTGGATGCTCCTCTCCTCCTTTCATAAACAAAACATAAACAATATCAATTGTGCCTGGGGTGACCAGTGGCTCTGTTTCACCTAATGCAGATTCCAGCTTTAAAGGAATAACCCTGCTGGTCATGTGTCGCCTGGACAAACCACACAGCACCACACGTGCATTTGGTAACCAGGGAGATCGATGGGTGACTGACATGAGGAAAACTCAATGAAAAACCATAGCTGACCGGAGGATGACCACACAAGAGCTAGAGAGATGAAGAGGGACAGAAGTGTATGGGGACATGCTCAAGGAATGCCCCTCAAAATATCAAGTTGGTAACATTATGAACAGTCAATAATCAACCCCTAACTCCTATCCCTTAGACACTTTTCACAGATCGGAAAGGGTCGGATTAGTGTAAGCAAAATGCCGGGAACTCCATCTGTGCTAGGTGGACCTATACTTGTGGCTTAATCCCAATCCGATTCCTTCAGATCTATGAAAATTGTCCTGGGGGGGTAGTGGTTAATTTCTGACTGGGCATTATTGTATACTCCACATTCAACAATTCAATTCAGCTTTAGGCCTACATTAACCTTTAAGGACGACAATGAGGCAACAGATTTGTAATGATTTAATGATTTTACATCTGTACCCTTGTGTGTGTGTGTGTGTGTGTGTGTGTGTGTGTGTCTGTCTGTGTGTGTGTGTGCGTGCGTGTCACACAGGGTTTTTGTAGGCTGATCAATACATTTGTCAGTCCAGATCACCAGCTGGCCCCTGAGCTCCTGATCATTGGGTGTGAAGGGCATTTTTCACACCCCACATACACCCTGAGTGCTGTTCATTGTAAGGACAACTCAGAACCTGGAATGCTTTGACTGAGTGGGGTACTGACAATACTAATGGTAGGCTTACAGCTGGGGTGCCCGGCTCTGGTCCTTGAGGGCCACAGCCCTGCTAATTTTGGGTGACTGATTCATTTGATTTTGAATAATTTTCTACCTGAAAACCAGGGGTATGCATTCACTGCCCAATCATTCAATAACATTCACTGATTAGGTAAGTACCATGGAGAAATTCAAAACAGCAGGATGAGAAGCTGCAGGGTCTGAGTTGTGCACCCCTAGTCTACACACTTCACTGGATCACAATTCTCATATTGGTAATGAGTTGGGTTGGAGTCAATTCCATTAAGTTTACTCACCCTGGTAACGAGGCAGAGCGGATTGCACAATCAACCCAAACCAATAGTTCTGAGTCACTGACATTACTGCCATAACTGCCAGGCATAAAGATAAAACAGAGATAAAACGACTCTAAAATCTCCAAGGCAGCTCAATTCTGATATTTTTCCACTAATTGATCTTTTGACCGAATAAAGATCTTTTCACATCAGGTCTTTTTCAGAGCTGATCTGATAGGTCAAAAGACCAATTAGTGAAAGAAAGATCAGAATTGGGCTGCCTGTGTAGACACTGCCTAAAATCAAGTTTGCATTGCCCTGCTCAGAAGTTGCATACATGCATCAACCAATGGTTGCATGCTATGTCATCGACTGTGTCATCAACTGACAGATTGCTGTAACATAGTTGTGGTTAGCTGATATGTAAAATACCTTTCCAGATGTTGGGAACTTGAAAAAAATTAGGTCAAATCATGAAGTCAGTGATCTTCCGGTTGGAAAGTCGGAGCTCTAGAAAGATGCCAGAGTTTCCGATTTGGAATTCCGAGTTGGATGACCATTCAAAAAGATTTTTCCCAGTTTTTTCCCAGTTCCCAGTTGTTTTGAAGGCGGCATATAGCCACAACAGCACCCTTGATTCGACTAATGAGTTAATGATCAAGCCCTTGATTTTGTAGAGTCAGGTGTGCTGGTGTTGGGATAGAACAAATATGTGTAACTAAGGTTCCCCAAGTCCTAGTTTAGGAAACAGAAACACTGCACTAAACCATGATAATAATACATGTCCTCTGTAAACTAACAAAGCAACACAACTAGCAGAGAAACAGCTCCTGTTCAGAATATACAACTCATCTGGCCATGGTAGGTTATATCAGGACTCATCTCATATCTAACATCTGGACATGGTAGGTTATATCAGTACTCATCTCATATCTAACATCTGGACATGGTAGGTTATATCAGTACTCATCTCATATCTAACATCTGGCCATGGTAGGTTATATCAGGACTCATCTCATATCTAACATCTGGACATGGTAGGTTATATCAGGACTCATCTCATATCTAACATCTGGACATGGTAGGTTATATCAGTACTAATCTCATATCTAACATCTGGCCATGGTAGGTTATATCAGTACTCATCTCATATCTAACATCTGGACATGGTAGGTTATATCAGTACTCATCTCATATCTAACATCTGGCCATGGTAGGTTATATCAGTACTAATCTCATATCTAACATCTGGACATGTTAGGTTATATCAGCACTCATCTCATATCTAACATCTGTCCATGGTAGGTTATATCAGTACTCATCTCATATCTAACATCTGGCCATGGTAGGTTATATCAGTACTAATCTCATATCTAACATCTGGACATGGTAGGTTATATCAGTACTCATCTCATATCTAACATCTGGACATGGTAGGTTATATCAGTACTCATCTCATATCTAACATCTGGACATGGTAGGTTATATCAGTACTCATCTCATATCTAACATTTGGACATGTTAGGTTATATCAGTACTCATCTCATATCTAACATTTGGACATGGTAGGTTATATCAGTACTCATCTCATATCTAACATCTGGCCATAGTAGGTTATATCAGTACTAATCTCATATCTAACATCTGGACATGGTAGGTTATATCAGTACTAATCTCATATCTAACATCTGGACATGTTAGGTTATATCAGTACTCATCTCATATCTAACATCTGTCCATGGTAGGTTATATCAGTACTCATCTCATATCTAACATCTGTCCATGGTAGGTTATATCAGTACTAATCTCATATCTAACATCTGGACATGGTAGGTTATATCAGTACTCATCTCATATCTAACATCTGGACATGGTAGGTTATATCAGTACTCATCTCATATCTAACATCTGGACATGGTAGGTTATATCAGTACTCATCTCATATCTAACATTTGGACATGTTAGGTTATATCAGTACTCATCTCATATCTAACATTTGGACATGGTAGGTTATATCAGTACTCATCTCATATCTAACATCTGTCCATGGTAGGTTATATCAGTACTCATCTCATATCTAACATCTGTCCATGGTAGGTTATATCAGTACTAATCTCATATCTAACATCTGGACATGGTAGGTTATATCAGTACTCATCTCATATCTAACATCTGGACATGGTAGGTTATATCAGTACTCATCTCATATCTAACATCTGGACATGGTAGGTTATATCAGTACTCATCTCATATCTAACATCTGGACATGGTAGGTTATATCAGGACTCATCTCATATCTAACATCTGGACATGGTAGGTTATATCAGTACTCATCTCATATCTAACATCTGGCCATGGTAGGTTATATCAGTACTCATCTCATATCTAACATCTGGACATGGTAGGTTATATCAGGACTCATCTCATATCTAACATCTGGACATGGTAGGTTATATCAGTACTCATCTCATATCTAACATCTGGCCATGGTAGGTTATATCAGGACTCATCTCATATCTAACATCTGGCCATGGTAGGTTATATCAGTACTCATCTCATATCTAACATCTGGACATGGTAGGTTATATCAGGACTCATCTCATATCTAACATCTGGACATGGTAGGTTATATCAGTACTCATCTCATATCTAACATCTGGACATGGTAGGTTATATCAGGACTCATCTCATATCTAACATCTGGACATGGTAGGTTATATCAGTACTCATCTCATATCTAACATCTGGCCATGGTAGGTTATATCAGTACTCATCTCATATCTAACATCTGGACATGGTAGGTTATATCAGGACTCATCTCATATCTAACATCTGGACATGGTAAGTTATATCAGTACTCATCTCATATCTAACATCTGGCCATGGTAGGTTATATCAGGACTCATCTCATATCTAACATCTGGCCATGGTAGGTTATATCAGTACTCATCTCATATCTAACATCTGGACATGGTAGGTTATATCAGGACTCATCTCATATCTAACATCTGGACATGGTAGGTTATATCAGTACTCATCTCATATCTAACATCTGTATGTGATGATATATATGATATATCCATCAAATATAAATATCCAAAGGCATTAAATAATGCAATAAATACAATGAATGGCTGAACAAGCTTTCCAACGCATCACTGATCGATCAGATCTATTGATTAAGAGTCCAGTCTCTCCTAACGATGCTAATGTTTTGTTAAGCACACATTCATCTTTCAATGAAACTCCAACAACAGTACAAGCTCATGGCGTACATAATAGAACACAATGTACAAAGTTGACTGTTTCTCTTATTGAGTTCCTTTCCACTGAACTGTATGGATGAAAATCCCAAATCAAAACAAACTGTTTATTTCCTGATAATGTGTATATTTAAAAGAGGATTGAGAATGAAGTCAGTGATGTTGTCAGAACACTCAACCCCCCAAACAAGTTTTGAACTCCATTCACAACAGTGCATGCATTAACAGTAACAGGAGTCAGTGGCTTACCTGAGCAGACAGTTAGAGTTGAGCTGAGAGGAATGAAGTTAATGATGAACTAATAATAGATTCAGTAATGGACGCAGGTCTCAATGTCACTCTGGGCTCTGCTGCATACAACTGTCCTGCACCAATGACAGATAGCTGTCGGTTCTCCTTCCTGTGAATGTGTATGTGTGTGTGTGTGTATGTGTGTGTATGTGTATGTGTGTGTGTGTATGTGTGTGTGTGTTTGTGTGTGTCTGTGTGTGTGAATGTGAAAATGTGTATGTGTGAATGTGTATGTGTATGTGTATGTGTGTGCACTGATCCAGTCACGTTCCCCAACACCTCTCTGTACTAGGCCAAGTAACATGGCCTGGGGCGTGCGCGCCCACATACACACACACACACACACACACACACACACACACACACACACACACACACACACACACACACACACACACACACACACACACACACACACACACACACACATCGACCCAACCATCAGTAGCCTACCACAGCCTGACACGGAACCAAACCACAGAACAGTAGTTTTAACAATCAGCCCCATAGTTCTGCCTCAAAACAACTAGTCAGAAAGGCTATTTTTTATGTTCTTCTGAGATTTTCACAAGGTGGAACTTCAGGAGGATATAAACACATTGTTTAGAAGTAGTGCAGAAAGCACTGGGGAGTGGATGAAGGATATGTCATTAGAATCCTCTCCCTGAAAGCGTTTCTTTCACCCTCAAGAGCCTTTTTTCATGTGTGTAATGTTCAGATAGAAGGGACATTGTCTTTGCAATATAATAGTCTGGAGGAGATCTATAACTATTTGGCATATATAGCGTGAGCATGAAAAAAGATCAATAGGTCCTGCTGGAACTAAATAATCAGTGTAAACTCTTGCAATAACAAACACATTTTCTGGCATCCACTGTCTTGTTTTCTATGAGTTGATTGATCTATTTATCTGTCGATCACACTCTCCCCATCGCATTCACCCGTCAGAGGGCAGGAAATAGAGAGGTTGAACGGTAGATTTCTCACAGTAGATTAGACAGAGGTGAGAATTATAGCCTATCAAAGTTCCAGCTGTCAAAGTTTTTTGTTTAACGGTCAAATCCTACATCTGTGTGCTGTCCGTCAAGCCCCAAAAAAACCATTATTCACTTGTCAGTCATAATAGTTTATTGATCAGAATGAATGAACCATCTGATTCCGATTGAATTACACCCAATTCATGTGCACTATGAATATCAATAAGCTATTGATTGATCATAGGCTAAAGGACAGGAGTCGTCTTCTTCTTCAATTAGGTTTTATGACGGTTGGCATCCAATATGTTTCATTACCGCCACCAACTGGACTGGTGTATAAATCCATTATACTTTGTGACACAAAATGAGGAAAAAAACGTATCCACCACTCTATTCCACTGAAGGAAGGACAGGATGTAAGGTATTGACCAGGAAGTAAATGGGAGCACGTTCAAGGATCAGTTATAAACCCACGCCCCATTGAATAAACAAGCCTATCCACCTAATTTTCTAACGTTGCAATGGGCACAGTTTAACAACGGAAGTGATGAACTCATCTTCTGCTTTACTTCCCTACTGCAACGCACCGGAGGCAAACAGCCATCCCTTCTAGCCACTTATTTAATTATTTGAAGGATCAATTTATAGAGTATAAAAGTCAAGTAAACAAGTCTTAGTGTATAAGTGTAATTTTATATTTATTTCATTCAAGTTCGCTAATGTTAGCTAGACCTATGAGTAGGCTGGTTCTCAAATCAAATCAAATTTTATTTGTCACATACACATGGTTAGCAGATGTTAATGCGAGTGTAGCGAAATGCTTGTGCTTCTAGTTCTGACCATGCAGTAGTATCTAACAAGTAATCTAACAAATTCACAACAACTACCTTATACACACAAGAGTAAAGGAATGAATACGAGTATGTACATATAAATATATGGATGAGCGATGGCTGATCGGCGTAGGCAAGATGTAGTAGATGGTACGGAGTACAGCATATACATATGAGATGAGTAATGTAGGATATGTAAACATTATATAAATGGCATCGTTTAAAGTGGCTAGTGATACATTTATTTCATCCAATTATAATTATTAAAGTGGCTAGAGATTTGAGTTGATGGCCGAACGGCATAGGCAAGATTCAGTAGATGGTTTAGAGTACAGTGTATAGATTTGATATGAGTAATGTCGGATATGTAAACATTATATACATTATATACAAAATTGTTTAAAGTGGCAAGTGATACATTTATTACATCCAATTCCTATTTTTGGCCTTTCAGCCCACAGCAGGATGTGACCGGTGTATAGAGCTGCTCTAATTACTTCCTACAGATTAGATGTAATATAATAGAAGGAGAGGGGGAAAAGAGAGGGGAAAGAGAGGTGTACAGTAAGCTAAGTAAGAGGGGAGAGTGATAGTGGCATGGTAGTGAGTGAGGAAGAGTGATGGAGAAGGGGATGGGAGGAGGAGTGAGGTGAGAGACTCAAGTGAGTGAGCGATCAAAGTAATTTAATCAGCTTTTTGATGTGCCACACCTGTCAGGTGGATAGATGATATTGGCAAAAGAGAAATGCTCACTAACAGGCATTTGTGCACAAAATGTAGCCAAAATAAGCTTTTTGGATCAAAACTTCACATGTTGCGTTTATATTTTTGTTCAGTATAATATGACAATGATAATACTATAACGATATAATTCAAATCAAGGTTATAATAGCCTTTCCAAATCAAAGAGGACATAAATAATATGTAAATCATAGAAAGTACAAAGCTAGACAAAAAGAGCACACACATTCTGCTCTCTAGGGTAAAATAAGACGATCTCTATAGCTCTCACTCACCATCAGGGTCTCTTTGGTCCCTCTCTCCTTATACACACACAGACACAGACACACACACACACACACACACAGCTATCTCTTCCTTATCTTTGTTCATTAATATTCACAGCTTAATTAATAGGGGTGAATTTGCATATCTATTATCAAATGGATCCAGTCCTTTAGATTACCCTAATCCTGCCCTAACACACACACACACACACACACACGGCTCAGTCTTTCATGTCTGACGAGAGGGCAAGATATGGAGAGGACACAGACCTGAGGGCATCGCCACACACACACACACAAACACACACCAGAGAGGAGACAAATTAGACACCGTTTTCTAGTCCACATCATATGGACATAGCGTAGTATAAATATATACTGCATTCAGTGCATTCGTAAATTATTTGTCCCCCTTGACTTTTTCCAAATTTTGTTACAATTCAGACTTATTCTAAAATGGATTACATTGTTTTTTTTTTTCTTCTCATCAATCTACACACAATACCCCATAATAAAAAAGCAAAAAAAAAGGCTTTTAGAAATGTTTGCAAATAAATATCTAATTTACATAAGTATTCAGACTCTTTACTCAGTATTTTGTTGAAGCACCTTTGGCAGCGATTACAGCCTCGAGTCTTCTTGGGTATGATGCTACAAGCTTGGAACACCTGCATTTAGGGAGTTTCTCCATTCTTTTCTGCAAATCCTCTTGTCTGTCAGGTTGAATAGGGAGCGCCGCTACACAGCTATTTTCAGGTCTCTCCAGAGATGTTCGATTGGGTTCAAGAACAGGTTCTTGCTGGGCCACTCAAGGACATTCAGAGACTTGTCCCGAAGCCACTACTGTGTTGTCCTAGCTGTGTGCTTATGGTCATTGTCCTGTTGAAAGGTGAACCTTTACCCCAGTCTAAGGTCCTGAGAGCTCTGGAGCAGGTTTTCATCAAGGATCTCTCTGTACTTTGCTCCGTTCATCTTTCCCTTGATCCTGACTAGACTCCCAGTCCCTGCCGCTGAAAATCATCCCCAGAGCATGATGCTGCCACCACCATGCTTCACCAGGTTTCCTCCAGACGTGACGATTGGCATTCAGGCCAAAGAGTTCAGTCTTGGTTTCAACTGACCAAAGAATCATGTCTCTCATGGTCTGAGAGTCCCTTAGAGCCTTTTGGCAAACTCCAAGGGGGCTGTCATGTGCATTTTACTGAGGAGTGGCTTCTGTCTGGCCACTCTACCATAAAGGCCTGATTGGTGGATTGCTGCAGAGATGGTTGTCCTTCTGGAAGGTTCTCCCATTACCAGAGGAACTCTGGAACTCTGTCAGAGTGACCATCGGGTTCTCGGTCACCTCCCTGACCAAGGCCCTTCTCCCCGATTGATCAGTTTGCCAGCTCTAGGAAGAGTCTTGGTGGTTCCAAACTTCTTCTATTTAAGAATGATGGAGGCCACTGTGTTCTTGGGCACCTTCAATGCTGCAGACATTTTTTGTCAGCCTCCCCAGATCTGTGCCTCAACACAATCCTCTCTAAGGACAATTCCTTCGACCTCATTGCTTGGTTTTTGCTCTGACATGCACTGTCAACTCTGGGGACCTTATATAGACAGGTGTGTGCCTTTCCAAATCATGTCCAATCAATTGCATTTACCACAAGTGGACACCAATCAAGTTGTAGAAACATCTCAAGGACGATCAATGGAAACAGGATGCACCTGAGCTCAATTTCAAGTCTCATAGCAAAGGGTCTGAATACTTATGTATGTAAGGTATTTCTGTTTTATTTTTTATACATTTACAAACATTTATAAAAAGCTGTATTTGCTTTGTCATTATGGGGTGTTGTGTGTAGATTGAGGAAAACATTTAATTGAATCCATTTTAGAATAAGACTGTAACGTAACAGGATATTGCAGGATCTAGGACTGCTCGACGTATGGCATGACATCCACATGACAGATAAGGAATATACTTTTTACTCAGCCCGCCACACTGAAAACTCCAGGTTAGACTACTTTTTCATGTGCAATGCAGATAGACATAGGCTTAAGGATTGCAGGATCGGGCAGAGCGACTTGTCAGATCATAATGGAGTTTACCTTACTGTCACGGTTTGTTGATGGAGCGGACCGAGACGCAGTGAGGTTTCCAGTATACATACTTTAATTAAGTGCAAACTGGCAATAAACAAAGAACGAACCGTCACGCAGGTGTGGCACACGCAGGTACACACACAACTAAAAACAATAACCCACAATGCAGGTGGGAAAAGGAACAACCTAAATAGGATTCCCAATTAGAGGCAACGGCAACCAGCTGCCTCTAGTTGGGAACCACACTCAAAAAACCACCATGAAGTCTGTAAGACAACCCTAGTCACCCCCTGGCATAACCCCCATAGAGAAACTCAGAGAGCTCTCCATGGCCAGGACGTGAAAGTACCCCCCCCCCAAAGGCGCGGACTCCGACCGCGCCCAAAAGTCACTGGGAGGGTCTCTCGGGTGGGTCTTCGCCTTTGGCGGCGGCTCTGGTGCGGGAGGCCCCGTACGTGGAGCAGGAACAGTTCGTGCCAGGCTGGGACGACACCCTAAAGGCCTGGTGCGTGAAGCAGGAACATTGCGTGCCAGGCTGGGACGACACCCTAAAGGCCTGGTGCGTGTAACAGGAACATTACGTGCCAGGCTGGGACGACACCCTAAAGGCCTGGTGCGTGGAACAGGAATCTTACGTACCAGGCTGGGACGACACCCTAGAGGCCTGGTGCGTGGAGCAGGGACAGGACGTGCCGGGCTCTCGATGCGCACAGGGGTCCTGATGCGTGGAGCAGGGACAGGACGTGCCGGGCTCTCGATGCGCACAGGGGACCTGGTGCGTGGAACAGGGACAGGGCGTGCCGGGCTCGATGCGCTGGGGACCTGGTGCGTGGAGCAGGGACAGGGCGTGCCGGGCTCTCGATGCGCTGGGGACCTGATGCGTGGAGCAGGGACAGGGCGTGCCGGGCTCGATGCGCTGGGGACCTGATGCGTGGAGCAGGGACAGGGACGTGCCGGGCTCTCGATGCGCTGGGGACCTGATGCGTGGAGCAGGGACAGGGCGTGCCGGGCTCTCGATGCGCTGGGGACCTGATGCTGGGAGCAGGGACAGGGCGTGCCGGGCTCGATGCGCTGGGGACCTGATGCGTGGAGCAGGGACAGGACGTGCCGGGCTCTCGATGCGCACAGGGGACCTGATGCGTGGAGCAGGCACAGAACGTGTCGAGTTCTGAAAGCGCACAGGGGACCTGATGTGTGGAGCAGGGACAGGCCGTGCCGGGCTCTGAAGGCGCACGGGAAGCCTGGTACGTGGAGCAGTAATAGGCCGTACTGGGCTGTGAAGACGCACCGGAGATACAGTGCGCAGAGCCGGCGCAGGATATCCTGGTCCAAGGAGGCGCACCTGATACCAGGAACGCTGAGCCGACACCCTCCTTCCAGGCTGCACACTCCCCCTAGCTCGACAGATGCTGGAATGTCACGCACCGGGCTGTGAACACGCACTGGTAACACCGTGCGCTTCACCGCCTCACACGGTGCCTTACCAGTGCAATGCTCCCTCTGGTAAGCACGGGGTGTTGGCCCCGGTCTCCAACCCGAACCAGCCAAACTCCCCGTGTGCCCCCTCCCAAAAATTTTGGGGGGCTGCCTCTCAGGCTTCCTCGCCAGCCGTGTTCCCGCATACTTCTCCTCGTAGAAGCGCCGCCGCTGCTTCCAACTCCTCCCTGGGACGGCGATACTCCCCCGCCTGACTCCAGGGTCCTTCTCCAGCCAGGATTTCCTCCCATGTCCACAACTCCTGCAGACCCCACTGCTTGGTCCTTTTTAGGTGGGTTATTCTGTCACGGTTTTTTTTGATGGAGCGGACCAAGACGCAGTGAGGTTTCCAGTATACATACTTTAATTAAGTGCAAACTGGCAAAAAACAATAAACAAAGAACGAACCATCACGCAGGTGTGGCACACGCAGGTACACACACAACTACAAACAATAACCCAGCAGGTGGGAAAAGGAACAACCTAAATAGGATTCCCAATTAGAGGCAACGACAACCAGCTGCCTCTAATTGGGAACCACACTCAAAAAACCACCATGAAGTCTGTAAGACAACCCTAGTCCCTGCTACACTGTGGGACACAGCTAAGGCGGTTATTAGAGGAAAGATCATAGCCACATCATCTCCCAAGAAAAAGATTAAAGCACAGAAACTGCTGAAATTACAGGAAACACTAAAAAACTTAGAACGATCCCATAGTCAAAACAAAGACCCTCTTATATTACGAGAGATTCAAAAGGTAAAACAAGAAATAGACCAGATTTATAGAGAAGAAGTAGAGAAAAAGCTCAGGTTCCTGAAACAACGATATTATGAAGCAGGCTCAAAGGCAACCAAATTACTAGCATGGAGACTCAGGAAACAACAAGCACAGAATACTATTTTCAAAATAAAAGACCCCAAAACAAAGAAGGTCACATGCAAATTAGATGAAATACAGAACGCATTTGTATCATATTACACAAATCTATGCAAGCAACCAGAGAAGGCAGATGCACAGACAATAGAGAATTTTTTGAACTCACTTGATCTCCCCTCAATCGGGACAGAGCAAAATGATAGACTTACTTTGGAAATAACCACAGAAGAAATTAATAAAGCAATATCTCCACTAAAAGTAAACAAGTCTCCAGGCACTGATGGCTTCCCTTCAGAATGGTTCAAGACCTTTAGAGAGCAACTAACACCTCTACTCCAGACCTGCTTTAACTGGACTCTGCGGGAGGGGGATCTCCCACCATCATGGAGAGAGGCCATCATATCTGTCATCCCAAAGGAGGGTAAAGATAAAAAGGAATGCAGTTCATATAGACCTATCGCAATTCTTAACACGGATTATAAACTATATGCTTCAATAATAGCCAAAAGAATGGAGAATATAATCCCAGAATTGATTGATGGAGACCAAACTGGTTTCATACAAAATAGGCAGACACAGGACAATATAAGGAGAACACTACATATCATGGACCACATTACTCAGAATAAGACAAGTGCAATATTAATCAGTCTAGATGCAGAAAAAGCATTTGATTCAGTGGGATGGGATGACCTATTCCAAGTTATGGAAAGATTTGCTTTCAACAGAGAAGTGATACAGTGCATCAAATCACTGTATTCATATCCGACTGCTAGAATAAAGACTAATGGACATTTGTCACGAACGATACAATTAGAGCGAGGGGCAAGACAAGGCTGTAATCTCTCACCCACGCTCTTCTCCCTGTACCTCGAACCATTAGCACAGGCAATAAGACAGGACCCAACTTTAGAGGGAATAACAATGACGACGTTCTGTTATACCTTAAAGACCCAGGCGCAAGCGTACCTAGATTGATGGATGTTTTACAAACATTTGGAACATACTCAGGGTATGTGCTTAACGTACACAAGACCCAAGCCCTAGTATACAATCATACCCCACAGGAAGAGCTGAAGAGTAGGTATAACTTCCACTGGACCTCTTCAACCATTAAATATCTTGGAGTATATCTGCCAAAAGATACATCTAAACTTTATTGCATGAATTACTATCACATTAACAAGAAAATATATGAAGACCTGGACAGGTGGAATTCACTTCCCTTAGATCTTAGTAGTAGAATTGAAACTGTTGAGCTGAATCTCATGAGTGTTAAAGAACTACACTTCCCACAGTGCAGCAGCAGCAAACCGGCTGCTTGTCACCTGATCAGTCAGTTTCACTGATTTGGAGCACCTGTGAAAACCTGGAGGTCCTCACTCATTTAGGGAAACAAACTTCAGAGAGAAGACGCTCCAAGTTCACTCGTAGGTTCAGTCCAGAGACGCCAATGGTCAGTGAAATGTTTTATTTACTTTCATGGGGATTGAAATGCTGTTTAATATGTTTGAGCTATGTTAACTGCTGTGTAGATTGGTCATGGAACACATTGAAGCATTGTCTTCATTGATTTTGTGTTAAATGGGTTTGCTAGAATAATATTTCATTTTGAGTTGAAAAGATAAGATACAAAAGGATGGTACAAAGTAAAAAATGTAAACATTCTATTATGTTAACTTTTACTAACAAATTCATGAAATTATATTTTGCTTTATTGAATGTAAAAGGCTTAAGTGGTTAATTCATCAAAGAATTCATTTAAAAATGTTGAATTAAAATGGTAACTTTTGTTCTCTGTCTTTAAAGGTTTACAACCTATTTCACTGAACAGACCAACTGACAAAGCCAAAATAAAAGTGATTGAGTTGTCCTCGTGTCCTTTGGAAGTTGAACAAGAGTAGGACTTGACAGAAACAATCAAAATGTACATCCTGCTGAGGTTAATGTATTTGTTCCAATCACTGCCCGTAGAAATCCCACCTAAACAGTTCAGGGAATGGGATAAACGGATATCAAGATTTATCTGGAACAGTAAGAGACCAAGAATTAGATATACAACATTACAATTACCAAAAACAGGGGGTGTGTATGGCCTTACCAAACCTAAAAGATTATTCTGTGTCAGCTCAATTGAGACCTCTGGTGTGTTGGTGCAATTCAGAATACGAATCCAAATGGAAAGACATCGAGACTACTTTGACAGAGATACCCATACAGTCAGTATTGGGAAATAATGACATGGTAATAGAAATATACAATAGACAAAATCAGTGGATTAATTTCTCACTAAAGACATGGTTTAGGGTAGTTAAGCAAAATCATTTAGACAGAGAGGTTAAACTGCTGAGTTGGCCTGCATACGACCCCAGCTTCATCCCTGCAATTCAGGATAGCAGATTTAAACAATGGACGCAGAAAGGCATCTCATCTCTCAGTACAATCATAAGGAATGGGGACCTAGATAATTTCCAGAACCTAAGTAAAAAACATGGCCTGGATAAAGAAATTTTTTACAGATACCTACAAGTTCGACACTATTTCCTGAGGGAGATAAAAGGGATTGACCCTCGAACACCTAAAAAATTTATCCAAGTATTCACTAACGCATACAATTTGGGAAGTAGCAAAAAAACTATTTCAAATCTCTACTTAGGTATTCAAGCCTCAAAAAAACATTCTACAAACTACATTAAAAAGAAATGGGAGGAGGAACTCAACATTAAAATAACTGATGAAACATGGTTGAACATATTAGAGACTCAACAAAGCTCCACCAACTCAAGGTCATGGAGAGAATTCTGTTGGAAGAATGTTACATGCTTCTTCATAACACCTAAACTGAAATCAAAACAGACTGGCTCCCTACACCCTTGTTGGAGAGAGTGTGGTCTGTTGAGGGCGGATCACTCTCATATCTTTTGGACCTGTCCCGCAATAGAAACTTACTGGGGAGAAATAAGATCTAACATAGGGAAAATAATGGGATTTGACATAGAACAAACATTCATTTCTTTGTACTTGGGTGAAATACCTGATAACTTGCATAATAGAGTAAAGTACCTCTTGAAGGTCCTACTGGCAGCCAGTAAAAAGGCTATCACTAGGAAATGGCTACAAAACAAAACTCCCACCGTGACACAATGGATAGATATTGTTAAAGAAATACACCACATGGAACGTATGACCTTTGCTTTAAGAACTCAAGAGGAGAGAGGACAGGAATACTGGGAGAAATGGATATGGAAATGGATATGGAAATGGTCTAATTTCAAAAGATAACAAAGTAACTAACGTGATAAAGGTATGATGTGTACTGTAACTGACAGATCTTATTTTTTATTTATTTTGTAACAAGTTTTTTGTTGTTGTTGTTCTTTTACTTTACTTTCTTTGTGCTTTCTTTGTGTTCCACAATAAAAACAAAGTACAAAAAAAGTACAAAAAAAAAGACTAATGTAACAAAATGTGGAAAAGGTCAAGGGGTCTGAATACTTTCAGAATGCCCTGTATACACTATGTGTTCTTGCATGCGCTTGTGTGTATATATTGTACATTTATCTACGTAAACAACATGTTTGTAAAGTGAAGAGGAATAAATCCCAGAATATAGCCTCTTATTTATCTCTTTCTGAAATAATTGAATAAATTAACAATGAAAATCAATATTCCTCCAGGGAAAATAACCAAGAACTTTACTCTGACTACTGTATACTGTATTCTACTTCTGTATACTGTATTCTACTACTGTATACTGTATTCTACTACTGTAAGCCTGCTACTCTACCACCCCTTCTCTCCCTCTCTTTTTCTCAATTCAATTCAAGGTGCTTTATTGGCATGGGAAACGTATGTTACTTTGCCAAAGCAAGTGAAATCGATTAAATAAAAAATTAACAGTAAACATTACACTCATGAAAGTTCCAGAGGAATATAGACATTTTAAATGTCATATTATATCTATATAACAGTGTTGTAACGATGTGCAAATGGTTCAAATACAAAAGGGAAAAGAATATATCATATCAATTCAGTTCAATTCAAACGGGCTATATTGACATGAGAGACATATCTTTACATTGCTAAACCAAGTGAAATAAACAAACAATTTTATTGTTTATTATTATTTATTTTTTTACAAATAACGATAAGAATTTAACAGTGAACATTGCACTCAAAGGTTCCAAAAGTTCAAGTTTTATATTATCAGCTATGTACTGTGTTTCAGCAATGTGCAAATAGTTAAATAAACAGATCAGTATTGGTGGTATTTGTGTTGTTGTTTGTGCTCCACTAGTTGCCCTTTTCTTGTGGGAACAAGTCACACATCTTGCTGCTGTGATTGCACATTGTGGTATTTCACCCAATAGATATGGGAGTTTATCAAGATTGGATTTGTTTTCAAATAATTTTTGCGTCTGTGTATTCTGAGGGAAATGTGTGTCTCTAATATGGTCATAAATTTGGCAGGAGGTTAGGAAGTGCAGCTCAGATTCCACCTCATTTTGTGGGCAGTGTGCACATAGCCTGTCTTCTCTCGAGAGCCAGGTCTGCCTACGGCGGCCTTTCTCAATAGCAAGTCTATACTCACTGAGTCTGTACATAGTCAAAGCAGTCGCAGTGGTCAAGTATTCTGCTACTGTGCATTCTCTGTTTAGGGCCAAATAACATTCCAGTTCTCTGATGTTTTGTTGATAATTTCCAATGTGTCAAGTAAATCTCTTTTTGTTTTCTCATAATTTGGTTGGGTCTAATTGTCTTGCTGTCCTCGGGCTCTGTGGGGTCTGTTTGTGTTTGTGAATAGATCCCCCGTACCAGCTGGCGGAGGGGACCCTTCCCAGGTTTATCTCTCTGTAGGTGAGGGCTCTCGCTCTCTCTCTCTGTCTTCTCTTTCTTTCTCTCCCTCGTCTCTCTCTCTCTTCCACATCTCTCTCTCTCTCTCCCTCGTCTCTCTTTCCCTCTTATCTCTCACTTGTGTTTGTGTCATCCTTCAGTTTAAGTGTCTATAAGCTTCCTTGATCCTTCCTGTTGTTAACGCTGTGATCTGGAAATGATGACAAAGATTGCATCAAACATGAGACTGCTTGAAAGACACACACACACACACTCATGGCTGGGTGAGACCCATTATTAATTCCTACTCTGCCATTGTGTATGTCCAAGAGTCCCACAAACAGAGAGGGATTACTAGAGGGGGTACAAGAAGAGGAGAAAGGAGAGGGGGAGTGTGACATGAAAAACAGGAGGTTTCAGGACGGGGACCCTGGATACATTTGAAAAAATTATAATTTAAGTATATCAAAACAGAGATGAGAAGGATTTGCTGCTGTAATCATGATACATATTGAATAAAGTGATTCACGGGGTTGTGATCTGTCAGAGTTGTCAAACATACATACTGTATACACACACACACTTACTTGCTTATGGCTATCCATCGACGATGACGTCTTCCAATTGTGATTATTGTAGGGTGGCTGGCTATGCAGGCCAATGTGAGACACATACACACACACTTGTGTTCCTGTTTTTAATCAGACTAGAGTCTAACCTGAGAGTTTGAGTTCTTAAGAAGAGAGAGACAGAGGTGAGGGGGAGGGAGGGGGAGGGAGGGAGGGACAGAAAATGAGAGGAAATGGGATAGAGAGACAGAGGGAGGGACTCATGTAAAGAAGAAACTCATCTCATTAACACACTATTATGAAGTTCTGCTTCATGATTATCTGATTAAATTCCAGCATCTTTCATTCCTGTTCAGTCAATCGCACAAGAAGATTACTGTTGATATACCTGGCCTGCTCCGTGACCATGCATCTATCACCTCATCATCGCTCTCTCTCTCTCTCTCTGTTTCTCCTGTAATTAGATGATGTGACTGACATGTGTAATGTCAGCTCTGCCCTCAGGCGTGTCAGTATAACAGGGTATCAAACACACAATAGTGTGTCAGGCTGCTTGCTTAGTGAGTACAGTACCACTTCCTCCTGATTTGGCTCACATTGAGGCTCCAACCCATTACCAGCATGTGACCGCCCTCCCAAAGCGTCTTAACAGTCTGGTCTGGTCTGGAGCGGGTCTGGTCTGGAGCGGATCTGGTCTGGAGTGGATCTGGTCTGCTCTAAATCCTGGAGCAGTGAAGGGCCAGAGGCTTAAGAGGCCAACACACCCCACAGCACCCTGAAGTACTCTTCACACACACACACACACACACACACACACACACACACACACACACACACACACACACCTATAGTATCAATCAATGAATCACATGTATTTATAAAGCCCTTTTTACATCAGCAGATGTCACAAAGTGCTTGTACAGAAACCCAGCCTAAAACCACAAACAGCAAGCAATATAGATGTATAAGCACGATGGCTAGGGAAAACTCCCTAGAAAGATAGGAACCTAGGATGAAACCTAGAGAGGAACCAGGCTCTGAGAGGTGGCCAGTCCTCTTCTGGCTGTGCCGGATGGAGATCATTATACATGGCTATTGAAGCCAGATTGTTCTTCAAGATGTTCAAATGTTCAAAGATGACCAGCAGGGTCATATAATAATCACAATACACGTAGAGTGTGAATCAGGTCAGTACCTCAAGAGTAAATGTCAGTTGGCTTTTCATAGCTGAGCATTCAGAGGTTGAGACAGCAGGTACAGTAGAGAGAGAGAGAGAGAGAGAGAGAGAGAGAGAGAGAGAGAGAGAGAGAGAGAGAGAGAGAGAGACTAAAACAGCAGGTCTGGGACAGGTAGCACGTCCGGTGAACAGGTCAGGGTTCCATAGCCGCAGGCAGAACAGTTGGACTGGGGACAGCAAGGCTCAGGTCCTCCGGGAGACACAGGACACCAGATAAAACAGGAGAATTACACCAGATATAACAGACTGACCCTAGCCCCCCGGCACATAGATTATTGCAGCATAGATACTGGAGGCTGAGACAGGGGGAGTCGGGGGACACTGTGGCCCCATCCGACGACACCCCCGTCAGGGCCAACCAGGCAGGATATAACCCCACCCACTTTGGCAAAGCACAGCCCCTACACTGCTATGGGAATATCAACAGACCACCAACTTATTACCTTGAGACAAGGCTGAGTAAATCCCACGAAGATCTCCGCCACTGCCCGAGGGGGCGCAAGAAAGGAAGATCACGTCAGTGACTCAACCCACTCAAGTCGAGTATAGCGCAAAAAAGCCTGGCACGACATGACAGCATTTTTTTTGGTGCTGCATACCTCTTTAACAAACCACCATTAACCTTTCTGTTGAACACCTTTAACATCTTTCTGTTGAACACATTTCACATCTTTCTGTTGAACACCTTCAACATCTTTCTGTTGAACACCTTTCACATCTTTCTGTTGAACACCTTTCACATCTTTCTGTTGAACACCTTCAACATCTTTCTGTTGAACACCTTTCACATCTTTCTGTTGAACACCTTCAACATCTTTCTGTTGAACACCTTTCACATCTTTCTGTTGAACACCTTTCACATCTTTCTGTTGAACACCTTCAACATCTTTCTGTTGAACACCTTTCACATCTTTCTGTTGAACACCTTCAACATCTTTCTGTTGAACACATTTCACATCTTTCTGTTGAACACCTTTCACATCTTTCTGTTGAACACCTTCAACATCTTTCTGTTGAACACCTTTCACATCTTTCTGTTGAACACCTTTCACATCTTTCTGTTGAACACCTTCAACATCTTTCTGTTGAACACCTTTCACATCTTTCTGTTGAACACCTTTCACATCTTTCTGTTGAACACCTTCAACATCTTTCTGTTGAACGCCTTTAACATCTTTCTGTTGAACACCTTTAACATCTTTCTGTTGAACACCTTTAACATCTTTCTGTTGAACACCTTTCACATCTTTCTGTTGAACACCTTTCACATCTTTCTGTTGAACACCTTCAACATCTTTCTGTTGAACACCTTCAACATCTTTCTGTTGAACACCTTTCACATCTTTTTGTTGAACACCTTTAACATCTTTCTGTTGAACACCAACATCTTTCTGTTGAACACCTTTCACATCTTTCTGTTGAACACCGTCAACATCTTTCTGTTGAACACCTTCAACATCTTTCTGTTGAACACCTTTCACATCTTTTTGTTGAACACCTTTCACATCTTTCTGTTGAACACCAACATCTTTCTGTTGAACACCTTTCACATCTTTCTTTTGAACACCTTTAACATCTTTCTGTTGAACACCTTTAACATCTTTCTGTTGAACACCTTTAACATCTTTCTGTTGAACACCTTTAACATCTTTCTGTTGAACACCTTTAACATCTTTCTGTTGAACACCTTCAACATCTTTCTTTTGAACACCTTTAACATCTTTCTTTTGAACACCTTTAACATCTTTCTGTTGAACACCTTTCACATCTTTCTGTTGAACACCTTTAACATCTTTCTGTTGAACACCTTTAACATCTTTCTGTTAAACACCTTAAACCTATTTCTGTTGAATTCCATGTGTGTGCCATATGCCTACTAGGGTAAATAATGAAATAACTCAGGACAGGAAAATTTTCTTTGACACACAGTACTGCTGCATACAACACTGTACATTACATTCAAACATACATTACACATTACCTTTATATTACATAGCTCAGCTTTATGTATTGCTGTTTAGGTATTTGATGGATATAGAAATGAAGGAGTGCTTATTATACCTTTTTCAGCTTACACGTAAGGACCCTATAGTGTCTGTCTGAGGGGAGGAGGGACCCTATAGTGTCTGTCTGAGGGGAGGAGGGACCCTATAGTGTCTTTCTGAGGGGAGGAGGGACCCTATAGAGACTGTCTGAGGGGAGGAGGGACCCTATAGCATCTGTTTGAGGGGAGGAGGGACCCTATAGCGTCTCTCTGAGGGGAGGAGGGACCCTATAGCGGACATGGGGTCTAATGATTGGATCTAACTGGACATGGGGTTTAAAGCTGGGGTTTAACTGAACATGGGGTTTAAAGCTGGGGTTTAACTTAACATGGGGTTTAAAGTGGGGGTTTAACTGAACATGGGGTTTAAAGCTGGGGTTTAACTGGACATGGGGTTTAAAGCTGGGGTTTTACTGGACATGGGGTTTAAAGCTGGGGTTTAACTGGACATGGAGTTTAAAGCTGGGGTATAACTGAACATGGGGTTTAAAGCTGGGTTTAACTGAACATGGGGTCTAAAGCTGGGGTCTAACTGAACATGGTGTTTAAAGCTAGGGTTTAACTGAACATTGGGTTTAAAGCTGGGGTTTAACTGAACATGGGGTTTAAAGCTGGGGTCTAACTGAACATGGTGTTTAAAGCTAGGGTTTAACTGAACATGGGGTTTAAAGCTGGGGTCTAACTGGACATTGGGTTTAAAGCTGGGGTTTAACTGGACATGGGTATGCTCTCTCAACAAACACTCATCACACAAACTCATCACTCATCACATAGGCTTCTCTTTCTCTTCCTCTCTCTTTCGCTAATGCACTCTTTCTTTCCCCCATTTTGTCCTCCAGCCTCTTTGTCTCTCTCTCCAGGTAAGTGTGCCACAGCACAGCTGGACAAAAGGTCCCTGAGCACTCAGCTCCACTCCAGGATGTGTGGTTGCATTAAGTGTTTGTGCTCGTGTGCACAAATCCACTTACAGAATCTGTGCATATTTCTTATTCTCTGCGTGAGGAATGGTTGTTGTTTCTCTGTCTTAATCTCACTCACTATAAGAGGAACATTCTATTCTAATTCTGCCTGAGTATATCAAATCAAACCTCTCTGGACAAGATTCTATTCCTTTCTCCTTCCCTCCTCCTTCTTATTACCCCTCTCTCTCTCTCTCTCTCTCTCTCTCTCCCTCCCCCTTTTTCCTTCTTTCTATTTCTCGGGCTGTTAGATTGAATCACCTATGTGTGACTGGGAGGCTGAGAGACTAGCCTAAGGTTCCAGGTACTTATGCATTTACTCCATTCCTCCATCCTCTACCTCTCTCTCCATCGCTGTTTCTCACATTCAGATGTCTTTCTTCTTCCTTTTCTTGCATTCAAATTGGGGACCTGTGTGTCGAGGATTTGTAAGCAAGATGAAATATGTTGTGTTATCTATCCCACATAGATTAAACCCCTCTCTTTGTAACTTTCCTGCTATTCACTTCTTCTCTCTTTCTTCCTCTCCTTGCTACAGATGTACGCTCTTAATAGAGCAGGAAAATAATCCTGCAGCAACATGAAATGTGAATTACTATGTGGATTATGATTAATGGGCATTTTTGCAGAGTTTGATACATTTTTTGTAAGAGAAAAATAAATAAAAATCAAGTCTGAAATTTGTGGAAAAGTGAAAATTACAAACTTAAGAAGGCTTTTCAAATACACTAAAAGTGTTAAAATGTTCTGCATTACAGGAAAGTTACTCCTGCATTACTCCTGCAACATGGTGATCAAATTACAATCCTACAGAGAGAGAGAGAGAGAGAGAGAGAGAGAGAGAGAGAGAGAGAGAGAGAGAGAGAGAGAGAGAGAGAGAGAGAGAGACTGAGTGCCGACTGAGTGCCGACTGAGTGCCGACTGAGTGACAGGAAATGAGGATAGAGAGTGAGCAGGGAGAGGATAGATAGAGACAGAATAGAGTAATGTTACTATATAATAGATAGAGAGTGAGCAGGGAGAGAATAAATAGAGACAGAATAGAGTAATGTTACTATATAATAGATAAGAGAGTGAGCAGGGAGAGGATAGATAGAGACAGAATAGAGTAGTGTTACTATATAATAGTAATGCAGCCCCTGTCTTGTAAATGAGGCTTGACATCTCCCTAGCCTTGAGATCCAGACATCAGAATATTTATGTAGGGAACTTATACAGACCACTCTTCCTAATGATGCTTACTCTCTCTGGTAAAGAGGAGGAGAATGATTGGAGGGAGGATGGGAGTGTAACATATGCTTCCAGCTCACACTCTTAAACACATAGATCCCCTGAACGCAGCTCACTCTCCAGATCTGTTCACACACCTGTATGTCATTATCACACACTATTTAGTTCAGTTCTTTGGACCCCATTATTGTGAGGTATTGTTTGTTTTGTGACACACTTCTATTCTGAGCTGTTTTTTTTTTTGTCCTCCCGTGTATGATAGTTTTTACCTGCCTCTAACGACACCTTTTGCCTATTCCCTGCCTGTACTTTAGCCTATCGGACTTCCTGTTTTCAACCTATTGCCTGATCTCCCAGACAACGTTACTAGCTGTTTCCTGCCTGTACTATTGCCTTTTTGGACCCCCTGTGTATGACCTTCTGCCTGCCCCTGGACCCAGCTACCTGCCTCCTCCTGTGGTCCTATACAAATTAACACCTGCTGTGCCCTGTGCTTGAAACCAGCTCTCAGTTGCCCATCGTGTTCATTGTAGAGAGATAAATTGAGCAACATAGGGAGAGAGGAAATGAAGAGAAGGAGTTGAAATAGCAGACTGAACTCCAGATGTCTGACTGCAGGCAAGGGCATCGATCATGTGACCCACTCAGAATGTGACCCACTAGGCTATTTCATAGATGCAGAAAACATGACTTCCAGAGAGAGACATTTCAGATATTTCCATCTGACTCAATCTACACCTTACCTTGCTCACTGATGGAAATCACAAAATAATACATTAACCATTCTTATATATGCACTTCACCTCAAACATATTCCTTGCTGTGTGTGTGTGTGTGTGTGTGTGTGTGTGTGTGTGTGTGTGTGTGTGTGTGTGTGTGTGTGTGTGTGTGTGTGTGTGTGTGTGTGTGTGTGTGTGTGTGTGTGTGTGTGTGTGTGTGTGTGTGTGTGTGTGTGTGTGTGTGTGTGTGTGTGTGTGTGTGTGTGTGTGTGTGTGTGTGTGTGTGTGTGTGGGGCTTTACGCGCGTGCGTATTTGACTCAAGTGTCTGTGTGCGGCATGGGTATGTCAAATGCTTAGCTTTGTGATGAGCGCATAGTGTGCTTCCTTCCCAGCATGCGCGCAACAAGAAAACACGGACACAAGGTTTACCGTTAACGGGAAAGTAAACACGAATATGAAGAACGAAGACCATTTCAATCCCAAAGCTTTTCACCTGTAACTCCAATTCCCAAACTGTCTTGTCCATTTGGGAGAGAGAAGTGCGTAAATCTGACAAGTGAGCGGGTCAACAGAAGAAAGTAACTATACTGTTTTTACTACTGCGATATTCTCCCAGATCAACATTCCATTCACTTTCTTTTTTCTGTTACTATCAAAACATTTTGGGGTTTATAACCCTCAGCATCAAACATAAACCTCAGAAGATTGTTTTGTTGTGAAACGATCACACAAGGTTAGGCTCTACTTTTAGCCATTACTATTTGGACTATTACTCTTTCAACACAAACTATCTGAGATCTAAAGATGGACTCGCTGTTGAACACCACGGATTACTACCCTTCCGTTAACGCCACT